>NW_025554310.1:0-33879 GCF_020424385.1 Procambarus clarkii | reverse complement strand
ATCAACTTATATTCCAAATTAGTCCATCAACATTAATGAACATCAAACACATTCTTCGAATAATGCTTGAAATGTTAACTTTTTGTGTGTGTTTAATGTGAGGCTAGAGTGAGTATATAGCACTAACCCACAACGGTGAGTTGACTGAAGTGAGGTTCCTACGGCAACTACCGCCACCCCTCGACCTTAGCGACATTGAGGCGCGGCCCAGCCGGTTGGGAAGGCACGCTTACAGGCTGAGAACATGTGAGAGATAGCGGTCCGGAGGAGCGGTCTGGTCGAGCGGTCCGGTGGAGCGGTCTGGTCGAGCGGTCCGGTGGAGCGGTCTGGTCGAGCGGTTCGGTGGAGTGGTCCGGTGGAGAGGTCTGGCGGAGCGGTCCGGTCCAGCTACAGCGGGCGTCTAGCCAGCCGAAATGTTAAGGTATTCGGATCGATACTCGTCATATTATATTTACCGGCTGCCGGACACTCTTATATGATAATCGGATATATGATTACCACAATAGCTGAGCATGTTATCTTTTTCCCTCTCCTTCCTCCTCTCCCCCCCTTGTAACAGTTGTTGAGGTGACTTGAGCAGAGACTTGGGATTACACCTGCCTCACGAGACATTCACAGGGAGGTGAGGTAAGGGCACACAAACCTCACCTCCAGTTGTATCTAGAGTTGGAAGGTAAATCCCTTGTTACCAGATTCAAATCCGTCCATTCAACGCAAAATTGGGGGATAGACGGGTATGAAAGCTCGTTACAAGAGAGAGAGAGAGGGGGGATTACGGGCTATTCATGCCCGTGCCACCGAGACCAGGCTTGACTTGTGAGAGTTTGGTCCACCAGGCTGTTGCTTGGAGCAGCCTGCAGGCCCACGTACCCACCACAGCTCGGTTGGTCCGGCACTCCTTGGAGGAAACAATGTAGTTTCCCCTTGAAGATGTCCACGGTTGTTCCGGCAATATTTCTTATGCTCACTGGGCAACTCGTCCTCTTAAAAATAACGTCGCTTTCCGCTCGTATGTGCGCTATGGCCAAAAGTGGACGTAATTTGAAATGAAATCAACTCACAAAAGAAACGTACTGTCCAGGTTTTCTGTTTGAGTCGCCCACTCGGAAAGGTTAGGAGAGGAAACTTTCAATTAACATTTTTCATAAAAATTTGAAACTTTATGAGAATTTCCTGCCCACCTAACCTACCAGATGACCCTGAACTTACTGTTGTTAAAAAAAAAAATCCCAAATTTATTTTCATTTTTTTTCAAATTACGTCCACTTTCGGCCACACGAGTGAACAGCCAAAAGCGACGTTATTTTTTAAGAGGACAAGTTGCGCTGGGAGGACGTTGAACAACCTCGGACCTCTGATGTCCAAATGTGATATCCTTAACTCACAACGTTAACTCTCCCATGACCGGTTATCCTTCGTCGCCGGTCACTGTTAACTACTTATGTTCAGCAAAGATATCAGTGGTGATAACACCTGAGATACGTTACAGCTACGTCATATCCTGCCCTCCTCCTCCAATATATTTCCTCTTGTATATTATAAAAAAACTTAGCATTGAGTTTTGCCATTATATCGAGTATAACATTTTATTGATCAACTTTACGAAAACACTTTCCAACTGTTGCGAGACAACACCTGTCACCATATACCTCACACTATCGTCACCATCAACACTTTATCTCGCACTTTACTACAGGGGCCGTAAGCTACGCTGATGGTGATCAGGATGGTGCCGGGAATGGATGGTGATTTTTATTGCCTGTGTGGTGTTTATGGGAGGAAATTGCAGGTGGGTGATGATGAAGAGAGAGATGGTGATGGTGTTGAAGATGGTTGATGGTGGTGGTTGTGGTTGATGGTGTCGGTGTTGTAGTAGATTCTGGTGGTGGTGGTGGTAGTAGACGGTGTTAGAAGTTTATTTTTAAATTACAAATATAATCATGGAAGTCTCTAGTGGGATGGTGGTAGCTGGTATTAATGAGGGTGGTTGTTGCAAATTTTTTAAGGCGGTTGATGGTGGTATTTTGGTACGATAGCCACTGAAGGCGGTGGTAGAAAGTGGGTGACAGGCGATGAGAGAGTGGTAGTGAATGTTGGTGGTAGTGTGTAGGTGTAGGAGACAGGTAGGTAGGCTAGATGGACAGATAAAACAGACAGTTAGGGGTCGGGGAAGCGGACAGGTATAAGGGATGGAGGGTGTTGGGCGGAGTGAATAGATAGTGGACAGAAAGGCTGGGTGTGAGGGGACAGGTAGGTGGGGGTGGGTGTTTGAGCAAGTGAGTGGATAGGTAGACAGGGAAGTGGACAGACAGCGGTGCAGGTGGACAGGTGGACAGGTGGACAGGTAGGCAACAGGTGGTGGAGAAGGTAGGTAAAAGCATGTGGGAGGAGGCCGGGCAATAGTGGTAGTGATATGTGGTGAAAGTCAGGAGAAGGTCCAGGTGGCCACTGCAACCCCCCTCCCCTCCTTCTACACTACACCCACCAGCACTACACACACCTGCACTACACCCACCAGCACTACACACACCTGCACTACACACACCTGCACTACACACACCTGTACTACACCCACTATCACTACACCCACCAGCACTACACCCACTATCACTACACCCACCTACACTACCTTTATCATACCTTGCAATGTACAATATGTATGTATGCAAGGTAATATACCTTGTAGTATGTACCAGACCTACATATATCTGAAAGTCAGGATTTGCCATTCTAAAACTGGAGGGGGGGTCAAATCGGAGTGGATAGTGCTCTACGGCACCAAACCACAGGAACCATCCTTAGGAGAAATCACTTAATGGCAGCTGCCCAACACAGCCCACAAAAACATCCGTCCCGAGAGATGCATACACCTTACACTGCGAGCAGCAGCATCTAACAGCCTGGTTAACCAGACCAGAAAGCCTGCTCAACGACCGGACCGCGAGGATATAGATCCTCGGAACCACCTCAAGGTAAGCTCATTGCATCATCGCAATTTTAAGTGCAAACTCGGGTTTACACTTAAAATAAACCCCCTACTGACGAGGGGGAGGGGGGTGTGAAGTACGCACTCTCTTCCCTCTCCTCTAATGACGTAACTATTCACGTAAGTGAACGCAAAGAGCCCGATTGTACCTGACACAAAGTGGGCACTTAGCACCCTGATTTTACGCCCAGCCCGATGTGAATACACTCTTAAGAGTGCAGGCGGAAGTACTCGTACCCTCTCTGCTCTAGTAACCCCCCCCCCGCCCTCCCTCTTCTCAATACACAAACACACACACACAGGTGAGTCTTCAGTTTTCAATGAACGGTGCACCCATCTTGCTGTTGGTCAAGACAAGGCTTCTCATTCATGTCCATTCAGGTCATTATTAACTTGGGGCAGGCAATTCATAACGACCTACTTGACCCCCCGTGCTACCTGCCGGGGGGTCACGGGGGGAGGGGTCAACCTGAGGGGAGATAAGGACGTACAAGGACCCGGTGTGGGCGGCCCTACGAGGCTTGACCTCGGGGGCACCAGCCCACACTCTCATTGCTATTATCACCACCACGCTAGGCTCAACACTTAGATTTATGAAATAGAGGGATTACATCGAGCCTATACAGTACGTACCTATACAGAAGTTATACAGCACGTACCTATACAGAAGCTATACAGTACGTACCTATACAGAAGTTATACAGCACGTACCTATACAGAAGTTATACAGCACGTACCTATACAGAAGTTATACAGCACGTACCTATACAGAAGTTATACAGCACGTACCTATACAGAAGTTATACAGCACGTACCTATACAGAAGTTATACAGCACGTACCTATACAGAACCTATACAGCACGTACCTATACAGAACCTATACAGCACGTATGTACACGATAAAACACTTAAATTATTGGGACGGTCTCAGAGCTCTAAAAGTGTACCCTCTGGAAAAGCAGAAGAGAGAAATATTATATAAGTATATACATGGACGATACTGGAAGATCAGGTCCCAAATTTACGCAGTAAAATAACAACATATCGGAGCGAAAGATACATAATAAAATGCAGAACAGGAGTGAGGGGGTAGAGGTGCCATAGGCACAACCAGAGAACACTGAACACAAGAGGTCCATGGCTGTTCAGTATTGGTCAACGACTTAGGCTGGACGGTAGAGCCAAGGTCTGGTTTCATGCAGGTTGGCGTTCAATCCCCGACCGTCCAAGTGGTTGGGCATCATTCCTCTACCCCCGTCCCATCCCAAATCCTTATCCTGATCCTTTCCAAGTGCTATATAGTCGGAATGGCTTGGCGCTTTATCCTGATAAGTGCCCTCAGTATTCTCCTAGCAAGCATTAGAAATGTTACCAGAACAATCAAATATTAGGTGAACTCAATCAAGAAACAATTAGATAAATTCCTGCAGGAAGTGCTGGACCAGACGCCTGACAGCTGAGTGGACAGCGCTTCGGATTCGTAGTCCTGAGGTTCCGGGATCGATCCCTGGTGGAGGCGGAGACAAATAGGCAAAAAAGTTTCTTTCACTATGATGCCCCTGTTCACCTAGAAGTAAATAGGTACCTGCGAGTTAGACAGCTGCTACGAGCTGCTTCCTGGGGGTGTGTAACAAAAAGAAGTACTGATCGAGGACCGGGTCGCGGGGACGCTAAGCCCCGAAATCATCTCAAGATAACCTCAAGAAGATAACCAGCCGAATTATAGAGGATATGTGGGCCTGCGGAGCCGTTCCAAGCAACAGCCTGTTGGACCAAGTTATCACCAGTCGAGCCTGGGCCTCAGGCCGGGCTCGGGGAGTAGAAGAACTCCCGAAACCCTCTCCAGGTATGTTCCAGGTAGAAATATATTGAAATTTTCATACCCTGTCCGGGTGGTTGGAAAATAGAATGCACTGTAAGAGGCGGTAGTGGAAGTTACTACACCCAGAACTTTAAGAACAAATAACTTATACGTCAAGAGATGCGATAAGTGTATCAGGGATAACAAAAGGCTAGGAACCGGGGGGCATAGAGAACTACCTCTCCCTCCCTCCTAGTCACTGGAAGGTAAGCACAGCCTGGCTGATCAGGAACCGTTTGAAAGAACGTATCAAGCTCCGCCTTGAAGATAGTTAGGAGCCTGTCCGTAATTCCTCTTGTATTTGAAGGGAAGGTATTGACACCCCAGCCCCCCTAATGTTTAAGGGGGGGGGGCTATCTCTTAAGGTACTTAATGCACTCTTACTTTTCAATGGGCCTATTTAGCACATTCTACACGGCCTACCGCTCTCACCAACAAACATATAATTGTCCAGTTTTGTAATGCAACCAGTCCATCAAGTATTTTACAGGCATATATATATATATATATATATATATATATATATATATATATATATATATATATATATATATATATATATATATATATATATATATATATATAATTACGACTGGACTGGAGCAAACATTTTTTTATTCACAGTGAGTGAGACCAGGGAATGTTCTCAGCACATTCCCTCTGGGCCGGGATTTTCCTGGCGCTGAAACGAGGCTGTTAGTGTACAGTTGTTAGTGTGAAGCTGTTGGTGTGTAGAGTTGTTAGTGTGAAGCTGTTAGTGTGTACAGTTGTTAGTGTGAAGCTGTTAGTGTGTACAGTTGTTAGTGTGAAGCTGTTAGTGTGTACAGTTGTTAGTGTGAAGCTGTTAGTGTGTACAGTTGTTAGTGTGAAGCTGTTAGTGTGTACAGTTGTTAGTGTGAAGCTGTTAACGTACCATCTCTACACGGAAACACAAGATAAGCTGTGTGCTTCATTTCAGGGTGAGGGAGCCAGGAAGGGATGAGATGGGGGGGGGGGGGGGGGGGGGGGTAGATGGGAAGGGGGAGAGAGGAAGGGGTAAGGGGGGGGGTAGAGATGTGGGGGGGGGGAGAGAGGAAGGGGTAAGGGGGGGGGGGGTAGAGATGTGGGGGGGGGGGGAGAGGGGGGCGTGGTTCCTGTGAGTGGCTGAGTGCTTAGCGTCCAGGGGGCGAGGCAGCGTTGTTACCTTGAGGTGCTTCCGGGGCTTAGCGTCCCCGCGGCCCGGTCGTCGACCAGGCCTCCTGGTTGCTGGACTGATCAATCAGGCTGTTGGACGCGGCTGCTCGCAGCCTGACGTATGAGTCACAGCCTGGTTGATCAGGTATCCTTTGGAGGATAACCTACCATGAAAAGTAAACAGCTGACCTATATCTACGTTTTCTATGCATCGGACTCAATAGGTTGTGTCACCGGGGGGGGGGGGGGAGGGGGGAGTGGAGCCCCCCAAATCAATTTATATTCATTAAAACTTTGATCTGTAAGTTTATTTTTGACATATTTGAATGTCAACTGGGCTGTAAATTCGTACGGTAGACTGCGAGCAGCCGCACTCAACAGCCTGGTTGACCGCACCAGCGGCGCCCGGGTTCGATCCCGGGCGCCGGCGAGAAACAATGAGCAGAGTTTCTTTCACCCTGATGGCCCCTGTTACCTAGCAGTAAATAGGTACCTGGGAGTTAGTCAGCTGTCACGGGCTGCTTCCTTAGGGGTGGAGGCCTGGTCGAGGACCGGGCCGCGGGGACACTAAGCCCCCGAAATCATCTCAAGATAACCTCAAGATAACACCACCCACCAGCTGGCCCTGAACTAGACTTGACAGTAAATTTAAAATGCTCTGTTTCCCGTATCTAAGGGGTTCCTCTCTGTTTTCTCACTCAATAGATAGGCTACACTAGGCTAAATCTTAGGCTACGCTACGCTGAAGTTTTAAATGTAACTTTAACTTGTATCAAGACATCACTACGACCCACGAAAGTGGCAGTGGAGGTCCCTGCTTCAGAGGGCAGCACTCACGGCTGGTAACGACTCTCCGTAACAAACACATCCGGCCACGTGACGAGGAAAACAAAAAAACACGCGCAAAAACAAACACGTGCCTCCTGTGGGCAGCACGTGTTGGGTTGCCAAATCGTAAATAACAGGCAGCAGACAGCGGAGGGGAATGAGGTGCATGAGAAGGCGTTGGCAGCTCTTAGATGAATGGAAATCCATTTTACGCCTCTGGAGGAAGAGGGGAAAAAAAGGAGATGGGGTAGAAGACAGAAGGGAAGATAATAGAAGGAAGAGGGGGGGGAGGGAAAGGAAGGAAGGAAGGAAGGAAGGAAGGAAGGAAGGAAGGAAGGAAGGAAGGAAGGAAGGAAGGAAGGAAGGAAGGAAGGAAGGAAGGAAGGAAGGAATTATCAAGGGAAAGCGGCAAGCCATTACGACTATATAGCACTGGGAAGGGGTCAGGATAAGGATTTGGGATGGACTGGGGGAAAGGAATGGTGCCCCAACCACTTGGACGGTCGGGGATTAAACGCCGATCTGCATGAAGCGAGACCGTCGCTCTACCGTCCAGCCCAAGTGGAGGGGGGGGGGGGGGGGGGAGGGAAGCAAATAACTTGTGTTGAGAGGATGACTGTCCTAACACACAGAAATCACAATTGCGTGATGCATCAAAGTAGCTCAGTCGATTAAGGCAGCGTCTGGGATGGTCTCGGACGCAGGTTCGAATCCTCGTCACGGCCCTTGTCGATTTGTTCATGACTATCCTATCCCCCTGGCGGGAATGGGATAGTCTTATATGTCGCATCAACATATTTACGTCCAGTGAAGGTCTACATGGAGCATGTGTGTGTATAGACGTCTTGTAAATAACATATTTACATTATTAATACGTCTTGTATTAACATATTTACGTCCTGAGAAGGTCATGATCCACATGATGCATGTGTGTAAACGTCTTGTAAATGCCCCCTTCCCCCCCCTCCCTCTATAACTTATATCATTATATAACAAGGAAGCAGGTAGGAACATCAAGGTATATACGCATGGGGTGGTGGAGGGTGGGGAGGTGGGGAGGAAGCTACAGACAGGTGTTGGGTTAGGGGGGAAACACAGGTGTGTGGGGGGGGGGAAATAGGGGGATTGTGGTATATCCAGATGTGGGATGAGGAGATGAGCAGTACCCAGGTGTGGTAGCAGGTGTGGGTACTGGAAGGTGGTGTGAGGTTATATGCCATACATTCACGGATTGGCCTATCTCTCTCTCTCTCTCTCTCTCTCTCTCTCTCTCTCTCTCTCTCTCTCTCTCTCTCTCTCTCTCTCTCTCTCTCTCTCTCTCTCTCTCTCTCTCTGCCTACACGGCATTAATGGTGGCGTTACAAAACAAGGAAGAGATGGACAATGAATGAACCTCTAAGAAGTGATAAACATAACAAGCAACAAACAACTAACTACCTGAAAAAACAACAGATTTGTTCCTTTACAAACAACAGCTAATGCATGTAAACAAACATCTACGAGACATGGTTCCCAACATCAAACAATGACTATCAAAGAAAATAATAAACATTCTGAATAAAAAAAACAATAACAAAAAGCTATAATAATTCAAAAGGGAGATTTAACTAAGCTGGAATAGAGAGACAAAAGTTCTCCCACACATCACAAAGAGAACAAGAGCCAGCGAGATAATGAAGCAAACAAAAGCGCATCGGAAGGGGGGAGAGCAACTCACTGCCCCCAAACAATGTCCTCGGTGGTGGTGATTGTCTGCCTGACTCCGGTTGGTGTTGCTCCCACACAACACATCACTGAGGCCACCGGTGAACACTCAGGAGAACAAGCCAACACAGTGACCACCCACCTGCACCCAGGGCAGACAATAACCTTCTTTCTACACTTATAACCTATCTACATAGCACTCCACCCACACCCACACACACACACACACACACACACACACACACACACACTCACACACACAGTGTGATGTGGTGGAGGCTGACTCCTTACACAGTTTCAAATATAGGTATGATAAGAGCCCAGTAGGCTCAGGAATCTGTACACCAGTTGATTGACAGTTGAGAGGCGGGACCAAAGAGACAAAGCTCAACCCCCGCAAGCACAACTAGGTGAGTACACACACACACACGCATACACATTTTCTGGAAACTCAGATGAGTCACAGAGATGTTAGGAAGTTTTCTTTTAGCGTGAGGGTAGTGGAAAAATGGAATGCATTTAAGGAGCAGGTTGTGGAAGCAAACTCTATTCATAATTTTAAAACTAGATATGATAGGGAAATAGGACAGGAGTCATTGCTATAAACAACCGATGGCTAGAAAGGCGGGATCCAAGAGTCAATGCTCGATCCTGTAGTCACAAATAGGTGAGTGACTACATACTCTCCCTCTCTCTCTCTCTCCAACTGAATGTTGAGAGACAGGATCGTTGCAACCCGTTCTCGCACTTTCTTACTGTCAATATTGACTTATTAAATAAGTGCATATGTGACATACTAATTTATTATGAATATTTTAGTTTACCTTGAAAAGCTTCATAGAAAACACCGACCTTACCTAACCTTCTTAGTATGTTAAGAAAAGCATTTTATTGCTTCGTAATTACAATT
Source organism: Procambarus clarkii (assembly GCF_020424385.1). Classification (NCBI taxonomy): domain Eukaryota; kingdom Metazoa; phylum Arthropoda; class Malacostraca; order Decapoda; family Cambaridae; genus Procambarus; species Procambarus clarkii. The sequence goes on along the minus strand of NW_025554310.1, from coordinate 24,416 downwards.
ATTACTTAACCTATGCCTATAGTAGGTTAAGTAATAATTGTAATTACGAAGCAATAAGATGCTTATCTTAACATACTAAGAAGGTTAGGTAAGGTCGGTGTTTTCTATGAAGCTTTTCAAGGTAAACTAAAATATTCACAATAAATTAGTATGTCACATATGCACTTATTTAATAAGTCAATATTGACTATACGAAAGCGCGAGAACAGGTTGCAGGATCCCAACACTAGCAAGAACAGTGTTGCAGGACCCTCCTTGCAACACAACATACTGATGAAGTACACACCAGGTATATCGACAGGCCAAACAAAGTTAGTGATATAGCAAACTACACAATTATTAAACACATTAGTAGTGCATTACAAAAACAGATGGAATAAATCATCGAAACTATTGATTAAGTTAATATATAAACAATTTAGAAGTTATTTATACAGCGAAGGTGTGTTATTTGTCTCCTGATTGATGAAGATTAAGCCACCCAAAAGGTGGCACGGGCATGAATAGCCCGTAAATTTGTCTCTTCTGATGAACGACTATATATATCTCTCTCCACCCTCGGGCCAACAGGCCGGGATGACTCTTATCCCAGGAGGCGCTCACTTGTGTCCCTCTACACATTGACAGTTGAGAGGCGGGACCAAAGAGCCAGAGCTCAACCCCCCGCAAGCACAACTAGGTGAGAACAATGTATATATGAAAATTTGGCCAAAATGGAGTCGTTAAGTTTTTTATCACATGCAACAGGTCGTGACACCAAGCGATGTTGATCAGTTGCATCAACGACGTTGATTAGGCGTTAGTCAACAGGCCTACCTTGAGGTGCTTCCGGGGCTTAGCGACCCCGCGGCCCGGTCGTCGACCAGGCAGGCCTCCTGGTTGCTGGACTGATCAACCAGGCTGTTGGACGCGGCTGCTCGCAGCCTGACGATTCTAATTCTGGGCTAATACGATTCTAATTCTGGCCTAATACGATTCTAGTTGCAGAAACCCGTGAAGACAGGCTGCGTGTGCCAGGCTGGTCGAGGAGTGCGGGGTTCGAACCCACTGTATGACCTCTGTATGTCCTCAAACCCGCCAGATCGCGAGTGATGGGATGCGAACAAGTGGTGATGTTCACCAGAAGTGAACATACATCACACAGTCCGAAGCGGAGAGGTGCTGAGAATGGTGAGTGGTTCACAGGCGTTTGGTGACCTGCTAATCCAAAGTGGTTAGTGGATGGTGGAGGTCAACTCACTGCAGCCTAGCCGCCACCCTTCACCGCCATACCTCACCACCATACCTCACCACCATCCCTCACTACCGCGCCTCACCACCATACCTCATCACCATCCCTCACTACCGCGCCTCATTGCTATAAACACACTTTTCAGAGAACCGGCACTCTAAGCTCCGCGTGGGGTGAGGGAATATCTGTTGGCCCCAGTCGATCACTCTGACTCACAACCTCCTCCAAGTACACCTCACGCCCTCACCACCAAGCAAGTATAAGCAAGCCACAAAAGAACAGGTGTTACGGGCTCACCATAGCCTGTGCTACATGGACACTTCGTCCTGAGAAGCTAAATCTGAAACAACAACAACAAACAGGTAAAGAAGATCCAGGCTAGACGCTGCAGGACCACACGATCACGAGGAGCCTCGTAGCCTGGTGGATAGCGCGCAGGACTCGTAATTCTGTGGCGCGGGTTCGATTCCCGCACGAGGCAGAAACAAATGGGCAAAGTTTCTTTCACCCTGAATGCCCCTGTTACCTAGCAGTAAATAGGTACCTGGGAGTTAGTCAGCTGTCACGGGCTGCTTCCTGGGGGTGGAGGCCTGGTCGAGGACCGGGCCGCGGGGACACTAAAGCCCCGAAATCATCTCAAGATAACCTCAAGAAGGAACGAAAAGAAACGGCCAGACCTGACGTCTCCGACCCGTCCTGTCCCAGAACACACCGTAGACGGGCTGAACACACGGCCATACAGACTCTGGTAAGAGAACGGATATGATTACAGAGCCATAACAAAGACAGACTAATGTGATAGTAACACAATGCGGATTCTCGCTCACCAAACGGCATAAATACGTTCAGAAAATGTAACTATGGCTCTGGAGCTGAATCTGAAGAAAATGGGGGACTGAAATACGGAATAACCCGCCAAACACACCGAAACTACGACGTTGTTACAACGTTCGAACAAGTTTTAACACCTCCTAAGCAGTTATAATAACCAATATAGCAAGTTGTAACAACGTTCTAATACGTCATAAATACGTTAAGCCAAGATGTAACAACTTTATTACAAGTTGTAACAAGCGAAAAATAGAGACAGTTTCGGTTTGTGTTTCCAGGAAAGGCTAAATAAAGATTGTAGAGGAGATGAAGAGACAAGTGACCTAACACTAGGTTTGTATATTTAGAGTGGTCGGAACGGCGTCTGTCTCGCTTCTTACAGGTCGGAGTTCGATCCCCCGATGGTGGTTGGGCATCGTTCCTTTACTCTTTTCGCTAACCCATCTCCTATCCTGTCCATATAGTCATACTGGCTTAGCATTTTCTCATAATTACCTGGAACATACCTGTACAAGGTTTCGGGAGTTCTTCTACTCCCTGAGCCCCAGGCTCGACTGGTGATAACTTGGTCCAACAGGCTGTTGCTTGGAGCGGCCCCGCAGGCCCCACACATCCACTACAGTCTGATTGGTCATGTAAACTTCCACAAAGAAAGGAGTAAAGTTTTACTGGATGAAAGATTATCTTATTACAGAGATGAGCAGAGAGAGAGAGAGAGAGAAGTAGACCAACAACAGGCTGACTGATCATGTTATTATGCGAGAAGAATAACTTCAGGCCATAGTTGCCAGAGTAAAAATAAAACAAAAAACTCGAAACTGGCCTCAGGTAAATCACAGTTGTTTTCTGACTGGTGGGTCGGGTGTGTGGTGAATGTTAAGACAGGTGTGTGTGGTAGTGACGACAACCACGGCCGAACAGGTTTGGTTGACAACGGGTCAGGTGTGCTGTCAGCGGGCCAAATGTGCCGACAGCGAGCCAAGTGTGCCAACCAGTCCAGCAACGAGGAGGCCTAGTCGAAGACCGGGCCGCGAGGATGTTGAGTCACGAAATTATCGTAAGGTAACTGCAAGATGACAACAGGCCAGGTGTGCCGACAACAGGCCAGGTGTGCCGACAGCAGGCCAGGTGTACCGACAACAGGCCAGGTGTACCGACAGCAGGCCAGGTGTACCGACAGCAGGCCAGGTGTACCGACAGCAAGTCAGGTGTACCGACAGCAGGCCAGGTGTGCCGACAGCAGGCCAGGTGTACCGACACCAGGCCAGGTGTGCCGACAACAGGCCAGGTGTGCCGACACCAGGCCAGGTGTGCCGACAACAGGCCAGGTGTGCCGACACCAGGCCAGGTGTGCCGACAGCAGGCCAGGTGCCAGCTCAGGTGACCTCATTAGCAGCGGGGCAGTTAAAGAGTATAAAAAGCCCTGGTGGCGTCGCCAGCACGCAGCGTTGGCGGCGCCCGGGACTTCTCCCGCCTCATATTATTATATCAATTCTGACCCCTCCTTACCTTGAGGTTACCTTGAGGTGCTTCCGGGGCTTAGCGTCCCCGCGGCCCGGTCGTCGACCAGGCCTCCTGGTTGCTGAACTGATCAACCAGGCTGTTAGACGCGGCTGCTCGCAGCCTGGCCTCTGTCACTGCTCACCGACGGGGTGACACGCCGCTGAAATCACACGTTATAGTGATTTTCCATAGCCTTTTTTTTACAAGACTGGGAGACTTAAGAGAGGCTTTTAGACTTCAAGACTGATGAAGAGCCTGACACGCGGGACAGGGCATAGTGGTCTAGGTTGCTGCAGCGTCACGCCCGGGTCTCGTAGGGTCAGTGACGGGGGGAGGAGGAGGGAAGCGTTTTGGCACAGCAGTCAACACCAGCTGTGATACCTTGACCCGGGGGTGAGGCCTCCACCCCCCCCCCCTTCCCTCCGTCAGCTGATGCTAGTTAATACCCGCTGACAGCCTCGTCTCCCCCCCTCCTCACCCCCCCCCCCAGTGCCACCAGCCCGCCTCCCCAGTGCCACCAGCCCGCGACTTCTCACACCACACGGAACAACTGACACCACCTAACACCTGATAATACCGCGTCTCGATGTCATTGCTCTTGAGTCTGATACTTTCAAACAGCCTCTCCTAACCCTCGCCCCATACCCCCCCCCTCCTCAAACCCCCCCCCTCCCCCCTCTCCAGCTGCCCCATCACTACCACCCGACAGTTACGACAGGGATAACGATCCTGTAATCCCCAGTCAACAATGCGGATCAACGTTGTTCATACTGGATAATGTTCTGTGCTCAGTCTTTCTTTCCTCGCCTTCCCCTTTCCTGCTGATACTGTCAAAAGCCTGAATTTTAATTGGGATTTTAAATCCTGTGGTGTGAGCCTTCCTTACCAAGACTCCTGAGGGTGTAAACAGGGACCTACACACACACACTCACACACACACACACACACACACACACACACACACACACACCACACACACACACACACACACACACACACACACACACACACACACACACACACACACAGGATGCTGTGTGTGTGTGGCTGTGTGTTCGGAGGCTGACTCCATACACAGTTTCAAATGTAGATATGATAGAGCCCAGTAGGCTCAGGAATCTGTACACCAGTTGATTGACAGTTGAGAGGCGGGACCAAAGAGCCAAAGCTCAACCCCCGCAAGCACAATTAGGTGAGTACACACACACACACACACACACACACACACACACACACACACACACACACACACACACACACACATGCCCACCCACTTCACCTGATATTCTGAAGACAAATTCTGTCACCAGTGGCCAGCTAGAGTAACTATATCCCTCCCCCCTCTGGAGCCTGGGAGGCTGGGGTGGATTAGTGTGGCTGCTGAGTGACAAGGATCCGCCTCTGACACTGTCAGTATCGTGGGGATCCTTCAACCATACAGCTGCTGGAACACCTGTACCCGCTGGTCTAATAATTACACAGCAACTCATTTGCTTCTGGAGTGATGAAAAAGACAGACAACAAATCCAACCATCAATGAACACAAAAATAAGTTTGGTCAAGCTCTTAATACCTTGATACCTGGTTGATGGGGTTCTGGGAGTTCTTCTACTCCCCAAGCCCGGCCCGAGGCCAGGCTCGACTTGTGAGAGTTTGGTCCACCAGGCCAAATGCCTCTTTAATGCCTCTTTCAGTCTACCTGAGTCAAAACAATTGATACTAAGTTTTACGTCTAAGACACAAACGCCACACAGCCACAGGCGTTACCTGGAGCCTACCTGAAGTGGGTTTCGGGAGTTCATCTACTCCTCCGAGCCCGACCTGGGGCCAGACTGTTCCACGCACTACCACACAATGTTCAGAGGCGTGTCGAGGTGTCAAGTAGAGCACCACCTACCTGTTGTCCACCTGCTGGTTCCGAGAATCAATGTCCCCGCGGTCCGGTCTCGGTCTCTGAACAGGCCTCCTGATTGGTCTGGTCACTCAGGCTATTTATTCAGGTGTCATTTGCAAGTGTTTATCAACTTCTTTTTGGAACACCGTGAGAGAACGGCTAGTTAAGCCCCTTATGTTGAGAGAACGGCTAGTTAAGCCCCTTATGTTGAGAGAACGGCTAGTTAAGCCCCTTATGTTGAGAGAACGGCTAGTTAAGCCCCTTATGTTGAGAGAACGGCTAGTTAAGCCCCTTATGTTGAGAGAACGGCTAGTTAAGCCCCTTATGTTGAGAGAACGGCTAGTTAAGCCCCTTATGTTGAGAGAACGGCTAGTTAAGCCCCTTATGTTGAGAGAACGGCTAGTTAAGCCCCTTATGTTGAGAGAACGGCTAGTTAAGCCCCTTATGTTGAGAGAACGGCTAGTTAAGCCCCTTATGTTCAGAGGGAGAGTGTTTAGCAATCTTAGTCCCTTAATGTTGATTAGCTGGGATATCTAAATTCACCCGAATTGCACAATACGGGATATAATTATGGATGATGTTGGTTGTGAGAAGGAAGGGGGGGAGGGTATGACAGGTGTTGGGGGGAGGGAGTATAACAGGTGTTGAGGAGGGGGGGGTGACGGGTTTGTGGGGGAGGGGGTGTGAAAGGTGGGGAGGGGGGGGAAGTGACTGGTAGGGAGGGAAAGGGGGGGTGTGACTGGTGGATGACTGGTAGGGAGGGAAAGGGGGGTGTGACTGGTGGATGAGGGAGAGAGGTGTTACCAGTAGGTGGGGTCAGGAGTGTACTTAAAGAGAGTGGAGGATGGATGAGATACACAGCACCGCTCCTGTGCCAGGTAAGTTACGGGCTCACCATAGCCCGTGCTACTTGGAACTTGTTCCGAGTGGCTGAATCTACTAAGCACAACAACAACGGATGAGAAGGGTGGTGGATGAGAAGACTGGAAGTGGCGGAGGGTGGATGTGAGGTGACTGGGAAGAGGGTTGTTAACGAGATAGTTGTCAAGTCTCCAGTGATCAAAGAATTAATCATTATTTTCTGATCTTAGCACTGATAAGGAGATCCTGCAGGTAAGTACATTACTTAAATTACATTAAGATACACCTTGTGTTGCAAAGACATACGAGAGAGAGAGAGAGAGAGAGAGAGAGAGAGAGAGAGAGAGAGAGAGAGAGAGAGAGAGAGAGAGAGAGAGAGAGAGAGAGAGAGAGAGAGAGAGAGAGAGAGAGAGAGAGAGAGAGAGAGAGAGAGAGAGAGAGAGAGAGAGAGAGAGAGAAAGGGGGGAGGAGGGGGAGGAAGGGAGAGGGGGGTGGAATACACACGTATCCACTCCCTACTCTTCACAAGCGACCAACAAAAACATAACCCTAGGCCGTACGGCAACAAATCTGTCTCTCCAGGTCCAGACAAGAGGCCAGCAGCAGCAGCAGCAGCAGCAGCAGCAGGTCCAGGTAGACAGGCTGCTCCAGCACCCTCAGGATATGCGAATATGAACCCAGTGACGTGGGGGTTTACGGATGGTTTCTCAAAGTTGAGGCGGGTCATAACGGGCGGTACGTGCGCCGAATAACTGAATAACCTCAAGGAAATATTAAGTGTGCCTTTGATACGCTCGTGACGAAGTGGTGCCAGGGAAGTGGTGCCGGCGAAGTGGTGCCAGGGAAGTGGTGCCGGCGAAGTGGTGGCAGCAAAGTGGTGCCATGGAAGTGGTGCCAGGGAAGTGGTGCCATGGAAGTGGTGCCGGCGAAGTGGTGCCAGCGAAGTGGTGGCAGCAAAGTGGTGCCAGTGAATGGCCTCTGATTGCTCGTGCCTCTTTCCACTCTGGTATAACTTTGAACTTTCTCCAACTTCATCTTGTGTGTGACTATAGCCAGTGACGACTCCATATATTTCTATTCCACGAGTAGTCTTACATACTTGAAATACAAGATGTTGAATAATGTATTCATCAGAATACATCAAGTTCTAAAGGCAGTTCTCATGTTGGCCAAGTTAGCTTACGTTGTCTGATGGGAGCGTCAGGAGACGGGTTGGGAGTGACATCAACCAGGTCGGCCGAGCGGACAGCACGCTGGACTTGCGATCCTGTGGTCCTGGGTTCGATTCCAGGCGCCGGCGAGAAACAATAGGCAGAGTTTCTTTCACCCTATGCCGCTGTTACCTAGCAGTAAAATAAGTACCTGGGTGTTAGTCAGCTGTCCTGGGGGTGGAGGCCTGGTCGAGGACCGGGCCGCGGGGACACTAAAAAGCCCCGAAGTCATCTCAAGATAACCCTCGGGGCTTTTACTAATTCTTGAAGGATTTGACTTCTCATCTAGTACTATACATTCGGCCACCTATTTCCTGCAGCTAGTTTCATTACTTTGCACTTATTCGAGATGAACTTTTATTAGCCATTTGTTGGACTATTCTTCTAATTTGTTCAGGTCATCTTTTCTTTTCTTGTTCTCTTCTTCATTCTTAATCTTCTTTATAACCCTCCCCATAATCCTCTGTATAATCCTCTGTATAACCCTCCCCATAATGCTCCTCATAATTTTGTACCCCAAGAAGCATTATGAGGTATGAGCCTACTTCATTTGGAAGATCATTAATAGTCACCTCCTTAAGTTTAAATGGGGCACGACCCCCTCCAGGTGTAGTGAGGACGATCTCCCCTTAGTATAATGGCAAGACATTCCTCCCATTATATAAGGATGACCACCTTATATAATATAAGGATATAAGGACAGGTATCAACCAGGTATAATAAGGGTAACCTCCAGGTATAAGAGGGAGTGACCTTTCCCATGTATAATGGAATGGAATTATCAGGAGAAAGCGCCAAGTCATTACGACAATATAGCACTGGGAAAGGATCGGGATAAGGACTTGGGATGGGACAGGTTGGGGAGGGGGGAGGAATGGTGCCCAACCACTTGGACGGTCGGGGGATTGAACGCCGACCTGCATGCAGCGAGACCGTCGCTCTATCGTCCAGTCCCAAGTGGTTGGAGACCTCCAGGTATAAGACAGAAAGAGTCATTACGCGCCCGAAGGCTAAAAGTCACCTGCTGCTTATCTATGGTCAGGCCAATGGGTCTGATCTCCAGCCCCCTCCCCCACCTCCCACCACTCCCTTACACTCCCACGACCTGAGGGGTGACGATCCATCACTGACTGCATCAGAAAGTGAGTTCGAGTAGCGAGGAAGCTGCAGCAGCAGCAGCAGCAACAGCTTGGCTGATCTCTTAGCTTAGTGGAGTCGGCGGCTGAGCGGACAAAATACTGGACGGGTGATCCTGTGGTCCCGGGCTCGATCCCCGGCGCCGGCGAGAAACAATGGGGTAGAGTTTCTTTCACCCTGATGACCCCTGCTACCTAGCAGTAAAATAGGTACCTGGGAGTTAGTCAGCTGTCACGGGCTGCTTCCTGGGGGTGGAGGCCTGGTCGAGGACCGGGCCGCGGGGACACTAGAGCCCCGAAATCATCTCAAGATAACCTCGAGATCTGGTGTGTGTGGCGGGGGCAGGGGGGTGGGGGGGGGGGCCGAGGTGACGGCACAACGCGGGAACTAAGAATTATGTTCATCGTCATCAGTCCTACTCCAGCATCCGAGTCGCTCGCTGCTGCTGTTGCTACGAGGGCAAGATGGGGGTAAACCTGGAAGGACGCTAGGGCCGTGTATCCAGCGTCAGGACGGGGGTAAATTGGCCCTTAATGTGGGCATGTGTTAGCGGTATAAGGCCAGGGTGCTGCGGGCAGTGTCCGGGTGCATGGTGAGGGCCGCGGGCAGCCTGTGTGTCGCCTGCAAATAACGAGTGATTAATCTCGGCGAGGTGAGGCGAATGGCCAACCTGCAAGAGCTGAGGTGAGTAATTAACGCGAGAGGTGAACAATGAGGGTAGGAACAGCCGCTTCTTCCTCCCTCTCTCCTATCTTCTCTCAGTCTATCCTCCCTCCCTCCCACCTTCCCCCCCCCCTGGTCCTTCCTGGAGCCTACCTGGAGAGAGTTTCAAGAGTGCTACTCTCCGAACCCGGCCCGGGGCCAGGCTCGACTTGGTCCAACAGGCTGTTGCTTGGAGTGACCCGCAGCCCCACTTATCCACCAGCTTTCCTATCTTCCGACAGTCCATACAATTCCCCTCAAGTTTTCCATCAATCCTACCTATCCACCTCCCATCTTCCACTGGTCGACGACCGGGCCGCGGAGACGCTAAGCCCCGGAAGCACCTCAAGGTAAGGTAAGGTCAAGGTCCACCTTCTCTCCCTCTTCTTTCTCTCCCACACACACATCAACTCTCTGCTAGAAAATGAAAACTTACAGAACAAACTGAAAACTACTGTAAACCAGTCTCCAGTAGACACAAGGAGATCCTTACAACGTCTTAAGAGTAATACAAGATACGTAATGCTTCCGTAAGACATGTATCCATGTATTACACGGATACATGTTTCCACGTCTCACAAGCACTGTCGCAACAGCCTCCTACACATACTTAGCGAACAGATAAAATTCAATTACTTTAAGATCCTGGGGCTAATGAACACATAACACGGCTCAAGGCTCCTTAAGACGCCACACTTGCTCCTCAGGTCGTAACGGCCACCTGATTAAAGAAATTAAGTTAGTGATTCGCGAGCCAGGCCTGACGATGATACTGATTAATGAAGACAACATAAAGAATGATAAGATCCAGTTCAAGTATGTTTATTGAGATAAGCAATAAATACATCTCAAAGGGATAGAGTAGCTTAGGCTATTTCTACCCCCCTAAGAATGATAACAACTGGAGGAAATGTATATGTTTATCTCTCAGAATGTTCGGTAGTATGTTTATGGTTTGTGATGTGTGTCTATGTATGTATTAACACGATGTACTGAACGGGGTGAGAATAGCTTGAGCTACCTCATCCCTTTGTGTGTATTTTACCTCAATAAACTTATTTCAATTTCAATAACAACTGGATAACAACCACTGGATAACAACCACACCAGAATACCATACCAGAAGGGAGCCGGTCGGCCGAGCGGACAGCACACTGGACTTGTGATCCTGTGGTCCCGGGTTCGATCCCGGGCGCCGGCGAGAAACAATGGGCAGAGTTTCTTTCACCCTATGCCCCTGTTACCTAGCAGTAAAATAGGTACCTGGGTGTTAGTCAGCTGTCACTGGGGCTGCTTCCTGGGGGTGGAGGCCTGGTCAAGGACCGGGCCGCGGGGACACTAAAGCCCCGAAATCATCTCAAGATAACCTCATCTCAAGGTAACCACTTCTCCGCTAATTCAATATACTAATGTACCACTCCGTCCTCCTAAAGTTTCCCATCGTCAAGAAAACGGTCAATTTAAGGTGTCCTCTCCTAACCTACCAGAGGACCCAAAACAGAAAACGGGACAGTACGTCACTTTCGCCAGCCGCTTCCGTTTTCTAGTACCATAGTTTTTGACCCTATGTAACGCATACGAGCGTAAAGCGACGTTCTTGGTAAGAGGCCAGGTTGGATATACTTATGAAAATTTTAAGGCTATGCAATGGGATCAATCCCGCACACCTCAACTCCCCCGGGGATACGTGAGTTCGATCCCGCAGTACGGCTACAATATTTACCCGCAGATATATCACTTAACTGTGATTTCAGCGTGTACTAATATGCATAATGTATTAATATACATAATGTATTAATATGCATAATGTATTAATTTGCACAATGCACTAATATGCACAATGCACTAATATGCACAATGCACTAATATGCACAATGCACTAATATGCACAATGCATTAATTTGCACAATGCACTAATATGCACAATGCATTAATATGCACAATGCACTAATATGCACAATGCATTAATATGCACAATGCACTAATATGCACAATGCATTAATTTGCACAATGCACTAATATGCACAATGCATTAATATGCACAATGCACTAATATGCACAATGCACTAATATGCACAATGCACTAATATGCACAATGCACTAATATGCACAATGCACTAATATGCACAATGCATTAATATGCACATACACAATGCATTAATATGCACATGCACAATGCATTAACATGCACAATTCATATTGAGTGAATAACAAAACACATTCATTCCTTCTGAAGATGTATTAATATACGAAAGCACTTAAGGAAATTCCTGTTTCAATTCTTCCTTCGTGGTCTGACACTCCTATATATAGTGTGTGTAAATCACGAAAATTAACACGTGAAAAAAATTAACAATTAACACGGAGGAAGAATTGAAACAGGAATTTCCTTAAGTACTTTCGTATTTAATAATACATCTTCAGAAGCCTGATTATATATATATATATATATATATATATATATATATATATATATATATATATATATATATATATATATATATATATATATAATATGCTGGAAGAAGCATTTTCAACTCTCCACCCGGATGTTTATTTTTGAGTATTATTACTCTTGCGGCCGTAGGCGGCTAGTTTATTGTGCACCCTATACTCACCCCGTGAGCGGTAGCGCAAAAACGGACTACACAAAAAGGTCTTTTATCAGATATCAACGGAGATTATTACATTAACAATTACATCTATCCTTCACACCTTATAATTATCACGTCAGCTAGTTACAAAGAACCGACCGACGCTTTATGTTTCAAGGTGTTGGTCCCGGCGCCGCGCTTACATCCTTTATAAACAATTAACTTATATTCTGGAAGGGACGCCAGAGAAGCCTGATATTCTAATTTGTTTTGTTTTTTCCCCTAGGTGCTTGGAAGGCGGCCGTAGCGATCTGTGTAGGGTAGGCGACCTCCCTGTGTAGAGAAGCCGGAGGTGTGGCCAATGCAGAGTGATAGCATCATGACAACACAGCGGCGACCATGATAGCATCAGCCTCCGAGTCAGGCAAGAAGGATAGCTGGCAGGCAGGTAGACAAGGCTGGTAGGCAGGTAGACAAGGCTGGCAGGCAGGCAGGCAGGCAGGCAGGCAGGCAGGCAGGCAGGCAGGCAGGCAGGCAGGCAGGCAGGCAGGCAGGCAGGCAGGCAGGCAGGCAGAGAACACTAAGTCCATTCCACAATTACAAATGGCATCCATGTTTACATACCAGACTCAGGCAAGACTGGCGCCACAAACTGGTACTAGAATACCAAAGACTCCATCTCTTCCCCCCCCCTCCCCCAACTCGCCCGTCTACCCTCCACCTCCTGGGCCAGACGGGAGGGTCAGATACCTGTCGAGGCGGCCGTCGTATTGGTATGCAGAGTGGTGCAAGGGTCCGCGCGGTAGCCGCAATGATAAACTGGGCGAATACCTAAGCGGTTTTAGGTTGGAAGAAAGAACGGGCTCACCATAGCCCGTGCTACTTGGAACTTTTTTGTTCCAGGTACCGAATCTACAACAACAGGTGAGGAATGTATTTATACCCAGAAGGAACATCCCTTTGAATGGTACCTTAAGTAAGTATTACTAACATCTTAAAATTGAACTAAAGACCAATCAGAAATAGGAGTGGGTTTCCTTTTGTTAAACACTGATGAATTTATCTGGACATGTGTATGAGGGGCAACTGAAAATAACTGAGAGAGAACTTGAGACAAATGATAGGAAAAAGTTAGGGAAAACTCAAGAAACAATGTAAATGGTTGGGAGTAAATGTGGAGAAAGTGCAAACATCAGACCAATCATAGGGCAAGCCAATGACTATTTGATAGGAGCATCTCTCTCTCTCTCTCTCTCTCTCTCTCTCTCTCTCTCTCTCTCTCTCTCTCTCTCTCTCTCTCTCTCTCTCTCTCTCTCATCTCTCTCTCTCTCTCTCTCTCATCTCTCTCTCTCTCTCTCTCTCTCTCTCTCTCTCTCTCTCTCTCTCTCTCTCTCTCTCTCTCTCTCTCTCTCTCTCTCTCTCTCTCTCTCTCTCTCTCTCTCTCTCTCTCTCTCTCTCTCTCTCATCTCTCTCTCTCTCTCTCTCTCTCTCTCTCTCTCTCTCTCTCTCTCTCTCTCTCTCTCTCTCTCTCTCTCTCTCTCTCTCTCTCTCTCTCTCTCTCTCATCTCTCTCTCTCTCTCTCTCATCTCTCGCTCTCTCTCTCTCTCATCTCTCTCTCTCTCTCTCTCTCTCTCTCTCTCTCTCTCTCTCTCTCTCTCTCTCTCTCTCTCTCTCTCTCTCTCTCTCTCTCTCTCTCTCTCATCAAGCTCTCTCTCTCTCTCTCATCAAGCTCTCTCTCTCTCTCTCTCGCTCTCTCTCTCTCTCTCTCTCTCTCTCATCTCTCGCTCTCTCTCTCTCTCATCTCTCTCTCTCTCTCTCTCTCTCTCTCTCTCTCTCTCTCTTCTTAATTCGTTGCAACGATGTTATCGTCCTCGTGCATGTGAAATGAGAGGTCACGAGGGGCTGTGATGGTAGTGGTCAAGCACCCGCTGATTGTATCTACCTAAAAGCTCTGGAACTGTTCTCCCTGGAGAGGAGGTGAGTGACTGGCTATCTTACTCCGGGGGTGACTTGCCCCCCTACTACGGACCGCTGTTGTTTCACCTGTTATTAAAGTTTAAGGGATGTGCAGGCGATGAGTCACAATAACGTGGCTGAAGTATGTTGACCAGACCACACACTAGAAATTGAAGGGACGACGACGTTTCGGTCCGTCCTGGACCATTCTGAAGTCGATTTTAAGGGATGTCACCGGTACCTAAGCTCCGTATCCACAAGGATAGCCAAGGCATGCAAAATGATTAGCTTTTCTTCCTTAGCAGATAAATAAATACATAATTTTACAGTTTGGGTTTGGGTTGGCGTGCATGGGAATGCTGGAAGGCACTGGAGGGACGGGTTTCAACTCTGTCACAGCAAAATAACTCCACGCCAGAATGGGAGGAGAACAGGAGAACAGGAGAACAGAACAGGGTTCTCTCTTGCAGGAGAACATGCGAGAGCTTCCATGGTCGGGAGCCGGTCGGCCGAGCGGACAGCACCCTGGACTTGTTTGTGATCCTGTGGTCCCGGGTTCGATCCCGGGTGCCGGCGAGAAACAATGGGCAGAGTTTCTTTCACCCTATGCCCCTGTTACCTAGCAGTAAAATAGGTACCTGGGTGTTATTCAGCTCCTGGGTATTAGTCAGCTGTCATGGGCTGCTTCCTGGGGGTGGAGGCCTGGTCGGGGACCGGGCCGCGGGGACACTAAAAAGCCCCGAAATCATCTCAAGATAGCCTCAAGATATCCGTAATCATGGTGCAACACGCGCGTGAAGATAACGTTACACACATACAAACTCCACAAAGATTTCCGGTTATCCCCTTTATATATACAATACATTGCCAACAGACCCGAGCATGTTATCAAGGAAGAACTAACGTCCACCAAGGCCCCCTCCCCCCTCCTCATGTACCTGGATTGTACCTGGATGGAATTCTCGGAGTTCTTCTATTCCCTCAAGTCCGCCCCGAGGCCAGGCTTGACTTGTGAGAGCTTGGTCCACCAGGCTGTTACTTGGAGCGGCCCTCAGGCTACATATCCACCACAGTTTGGTTGGTCCGGCACTTCTTGACGAAAACTATAAAGTTTTCTCTTGAAGATGTCCACGATTGTTTCGGCAATATTTCTTATACTCGCTGGGAGGACGTTGAACAACCGCGGACCTCTGATGTTTATACAGTGTTCTCTGATTGTGCCTATGGCACCCCTGCTCTTCACTGGTTCTATCCTGCATTTTCTTCCTTATCGTTCACTCCAGTACGTTGTTAATTACTGTTTAGATTTAGTACCTGGCCCTCCAGTATTCTCCTTGTGTGCATTATTTGATATCTTTTCTAGGGAGTACATTAAGAGAGCTTCGAGACGATCCTAATAATTTAAGTGCTTTATCATGCCTATGTATGCCGTATATGTTCTCTGTATTCCCTCTATTTCAACAATCTATCCCTCGCTGAAGGGGTAGGTGAGTACCGAGCAGTACTCAAGACGTTACAGCACAAGTGACCTGAAGAGTACAACCATTGTGTTGGGATCCTTTGATATAAAACTTCTCGTAACCCATGTTATCATTTTTTTTCTGGCTGACGCAATATTTGCTTGGTTATGTTCCCTAAAGGTTAGGTTGTCGGTCATCATTATTCCCAAATCCTTTACATGTTGCTTTCCTACTATGGGCAGACTTGATTGTGGTTTGTACCCTGTATTTTGTTTAAGTCCTCTTTTTTATCGTGCCTGAGTATCTGGAATTTATCACTGTTAAACATCATGTTATTTTCTGCTGCCCAGTCGAAAACTGTATCTACTTGTAGTTTTTTTCAATGTCATCAACAGAGGCAATTTTCATGATGATTTTTGTGTCATCAGAAAAAAAGGACTGCTTAGAGACTTTACAGCTGCCACAATTTAACCAGATAAGAATACCTTACGAAATCAATGTCAAGCACACCCGTCAAAATCATACTATCTACACCCCCGTCAAAACCATGCTCTCTACACCCCCGTCAAAACCAGGCTCTCTACACCCCCGTCAAAACCATGCTCTCTACACCCCGTCAAAACCATGCTCTCTACACCCCCGTCAAAACCATGCTCTCTACACCCCGTCAAAACTATGCTCTCTACACCCCCGTCAAAACCATACTCTCTACACCCCCGTCAAAACCATGCTCTCTACACCCCGTCAAAACCATGCTCTCTACACCCCGTCAAAACCATGCTCTCTACACCCCGTCAAAACCATATTCTCTACACCCCGTCAAAGCTACCGTCTGTACACAGTGTGCAAGAGACGGTAAACACACAGAGAGACAGAACAGTAACCAGCCTACACCAGGCAAACGGTCCACCAACCCCATCAAACGAGTGCTAACCAGCTCTCGTAAAAAAACAACAACCAGGCCCAGACTACCTCAGCCACACCCGCGAACTAATTACCAACCCCTACCAGGACACACCTGAAAAAAATAACAATAATAAAACTGGTGTGAAAGCTACGCCAACCGCTCCAGATGAGAGATATCCCAACAATTCCATTAATCAAATATTTACACAATATATTGAGCGTGAAGTGGGTCGCGTCCCGCTGTGAGAGGAGCTGAGCATTGTACCCTGTGGGTACAATATCCATAAACGGCGTTGGTTCCACGCTTAAATCAGCGATATCAACGCTGAATCAACGTTGGACCAGTGGTATTAAAGAGTAGTTAAAAGCATGGTATTCAAGAGTATTAAAAGCGTGTATTCAAGAGTACTAGCAAGTTCCTGCACGGCGATAAAGAGTACCTTACCTTGAGGTGCTTCCGGGGCTTAGCGTCCCCGCGGCCCAATCGTCGACCAGGCCTCCTGGGGCAGAGTGTAGTGGTAACAGAGTGTAGAGAAAGAAGGATGTAGTGAGGCGAGCACCGCCCACATCCTCCAGACAACACCTGTTAACACCTGTCTCTCTCTTGCAATCAACGTCAGCTTGCAGGGGTCGTCTTGTCACTGCAACCCGTCGGTCAAGATGTTGTATGTTGAGTACCTTGCCGGCATTATCACCCGAGCGTGAAGACGGAGAGGGACAAGTGTGTGAGGGTAGTGTGAGGGGGGGGGGGGACGTGGTGAAGGAGGGGCCAAACACACACTCACACACGCACAAGTATGAGTACACGGGTTCAAAGGTGAATAAAAACAAACCTTTTGGGTTTCCCAACGTGTCGCAGCGAGTGCTCGGACTCTCAATTTTTCTATAAAATACATACGAGTATACACGAATAATTTGTAATACGCGAACATACTGTCGGACACACACACACACACACACACACACACACTTGGAGTACACATACACACACACACACACACACACACACACACACACACAACACACACACACACACACACACACACACACACACACGGACCCTATGCTTTCTACACCCCATCAATACCTCTACACCCCCTCAACTCTATGCTCTCTAAACCCCGTCAACTCTATGCTCTCTACACCCCGTCAACTCTATGCTCTCTACACCCCCGTCACGCACACACGCACACACACACACACTTTGAATGCACTAGGAAGTGATGTGGTGGAAGCTGACTCCATACACAGTTTCAAATGTAGATATGATTGAGCCCAATAGGCTCAGGAATCTGTACACCAGTAGATTGACGGTTGAGAGGCGGAACCAAACGAGTCAAAGCTCAACCCTCGCAGCACAACTAGGTGAGTACACACACCTGTACCGAACACTAAGTACAACAAGGTCAGTACACACATTCTTCGCATCACTGGCCACCAACAACAGCCCCGTCCCTCCAATATTCTCCACACAACTAATAATAACATTAATGCTCATTTTTATCAATCATTTACGTCAATAAAACTTTTATTATATTGAAAATTAGTAGAATTTATTATTCCTTTGCCTGTATCAGTAAAGTTTATGCAGACTATAATTATTATTATTTTGCCAACCAGGCAAATATATAGCCAGATATATAGCCAAATATATAGCCAAATATATAGCCAAAAAAATCTTACTCTCATCCATTATTTCTTTCCCTTCATTTTTCCTTGTAGGTAGGTAGACCTCTAGCAACTATGGACAGAACGTACCAAATATGGACGGTTCTGTCCACAAAAGTCCCAGGCTTTGTGCTATCACATTTTGTGGACGGCGCGACAAAGAAGGAAACAACCAAACCTAACTTCTAGGTCTAGTATAGTACATATATGTACTAATTTAGGCCTATGACGCCATGTTAGGCCTAAGATTGCATATTTAAGTCTAGGACAGGTAAGGTTTATGGTTCGAGTCTGTGTGTGGATTAAGCCTTTAGAATTATAGTAAGTAATATGGGTTACTATTCTTTCCGGTGGATGGGTTGGTATTGGAGGAGGTTGGTATGGGAGGCGATCCGGAGGTCGGGTCTAAAACCTGAAAAAGGTTAGGTTAGGTTAGGTTAGGTTAGGTTAGGTTAGGTATATACCCATCTTCATCATCGCTACTCTAAACATTCCTTAACTAACCCAACCTAACCCATCCTACCTGGAGCATACCTGGAGAGGGTTCTCCTTCATACCTGCTTGATGGGGTTCTGGGCGTTCTACTCCCCAAACCCGGCCCAAGGCCAGGCTTGACTTGTAAGAGCTTGGTTCACCAGGCTGTTGTTTGGAGCGGCTCTCGGGCCCACAGGTCTGTTCTGGGAGTTCTGGGAGTTCTTCAACTCCCCGAGCCCGGCCTGGGGCCAGGCTCGACTTGTGATAACTTGGTCCAACAGGCTGTTGCTTAGAGCGGCCCGCAGACCCACATATCCACTACAAACTGGTTGGTCCGGCACTTCTTGCAAGAACTTATCTTAGTACCTCTTGAATACATTCACCTTAGTTCCAGCAATATTTCTAGTGCTTGCTTGGAGGGTGTTGAACAGCTGTGGACCTCTGATGTTCAGACAGTGCTCTTTGATTGTGTCTATGGCATCTCTACTCTTCACCGGTTCTATTCTATTCTAAACCTAACCCAACCTAACGAAAATAAGATACAGAAGTATGTGTTTTATACCTGCCCGAAACGCTGCGCGTACTAGTGGCTTTACAAGATTGTAAATAGTATGTTATGTATTCTCACAAACCCAATGTATATAAATATTCTTGTATATAAATAAATAAATAATAAATAAATAAATATATGGAGTTTTTTTTTATTATTATTTTCTACCACAAACGTGGCCACACATTTACAATGCTAACCAGCATATATACATTTTCTTCTGTCCTCCATAGACAGGGTTAGAAATCAGTTAAACATATAGTTCAGGGAATATATGGAGTGTACGAGGTGTGATGCCGGTACAGGTTTTAGATTCTACTGGAGTGGAGAGGCACCAAGCGGGGGTCATCAGTGACATCCCTGCTATCACACGTCCTTGGTCGACGGAGTCCATAGCAGAGAAGAGGGCAGCTAGGCAGGCAAAAACTGGCCCTGGGCTTTACGATACACATTCCTTCACATCTCCATATTGCACCAGGCCATAACCCTGACCTCCCTCACACAACACCTGCTCTGCCACACTTGCACCTGGATTGAACCTGGATGGGAGTTCTTCTACTCCCCAAGAGCTTGGTCCAACAGGCTGTTCCCATGCTGACAAATCATCCCAAAGAACGAAAGGCAATGTAAAGGACCTGGGTGTACTCATGTCGGAAGACCTTACCTTTAAAGGTCACAATAAAATAGCCGTCACAACTGCAAGAAAAATGACAGGTTGGATAACAAGAACCTTTCACACTAGAGATGCTATACCGATGATGATACTTTTCAAGACGCTAGTGCTCTCTCTCTAGAGTGGAGTACTGCTGCACAATGACAGCCCCTTTCAAACCTGGAGAAATTGCTGACCTGGAGAGCGTGCAGAGATCCTTTACTGCTAGAATCCACTCAGTAAAACATCTAAACTATTGGGACCGACTAAAATGCCTAAATCTGTAATCTCTTGAGCGCAGGCGGGAGAGATACATAATAATTTACACGTGGAAAATATTAGAGGGGCTGGCCCCAAACTTGAACACAAAAATAACACCACATGAGACCAGAAGACATGGCAGGATGTGCAGAATACCCCCGTTGAAAATCAGAGGTGCAACAGGTACTCTGAGAGAGAACTCTATCAACATCAGAGGCCCGAGACTGTTCAACACGCTTCCACTACACATAAGGGGCATAACTGGCAGACCCCTCACAGTATTCAAGAGAGAACTTGACAAACACCTCCAAAGCATACCTGATCAACCAGGCTGTGATTCATACGTCAGGCTGCGAGCAGCCGCGTCCAACAGCCTGGTTGACCAGTCTAGCAACCAAAGGCCTGGCCGAGGACAGGGCCGCGGGGACGTTGAGCCCCGAAATCATCGCCAGGTAACCACAAGGTAGGAGCGGCCAGCAAGCCCACATATCCACTATAGCCCGGTTGGTCCGGCACTTTCTACAGAAAACTGTCCAGTTTTTTCTTTAAGGCTTCCACTGTTGTTCGGACAATGTTTCTTATACTTGCTGGGAGAACCGGGGACCTCTGATGTTCATACAGTGTTCTCAGACTGTGCCTATGGCGCCTTTATAATAATAATAATAATAATAATATATAATAATAATAATTTTATTTAGGTAAGGTACATACATAAAGAGATTTTACAAAGTTTGTTGGATTTATAGATAGAGCTAGTACATACAATGCCTAAAGCCACTATTACGCAAAGCGTTTCGGGCAGGAGAAACATTAACGACTAAAGCTTAAAACTAATATATATATAATTTACTCCTCACTGGCTCCATACTACATGACCTTCCATATCGTTCACTCCAGTACGTTGTTATTTTACTGTGCAAATTTGGGACTTGCCCTTCCAGTATTTTCATATATGTATTATGTGACGCCTCTCTCGTCTCCTTTCCAAGGTTATCTTGAGGTGATTTCGGCGCTTTAGTGTCCCCGCGGCCCGGTCCTCGACCAGGCCTCCACCCCCAGGAAGCAGCCCGTGACAGCTGACTAACACCCAGGTACCTATTTTACTGCTAGGTAACACGGGCATAGGGTGAAAGAAACTCTGCCCATTGTTTCTCGCCGGCGCCCGGGATCGAACCTCGGAACCACAGGATCACAAGTCCAGCGTGCTGTCCGCTCGGCCAACCGGCTCCCAAGGAGCACATTTTGAGAGAGTAGAGACGGTCTCAAGATTGAGACATGAAAGGTCCGGCAGGTGTGTAATGACTACCTGCGCGGAACAAAACCAATGATCCTTTTTAGCAGCAGATGAGGCAGCAGCAGCAGCATCCTCCGTTAGCAGAGCGGAGCCATCAATTACCACGGTCATTTATCTAAGACAAAAATATACAGGACCACACGGGTGGATATTAGGAGGCCTAGCGGCTGAGTGGACAGCGCTCCTTGGGAATCGTAGTCCTAAGGGACCGGGTTCGGTTCCCGGTGGAGTTTCTTTCACCTTGATGCACCTGTTCACCAAACAGTAAATAGCTACCTGGGAGTTAGACAGTTGCTACAGGCTGCTTCCTGAGGATGTGTGTGTGTTGTGTGTGTGTGTGTGTGTGTGTGTGTGTGTGTGTGTGTGTGTGTGTGTGTGGTGTGTGTGTGTGTGTGTGTTAGAGAGCAATATGTGTAGTAGACATAATAGAGGAATTATAGCTTGGATAGAAAGGCGGGATCCAAGAGCTAATAGATCGATTCTGCAGGCATAAACAGTAAATGCAAATAGTAAATACACACACACACACACACACACACACACACACACACACACACACACACACACACACACACACACACACACACACACACACACACACACACACCTTCAGGAACCTGTACACCAGTTGAAAAACACAGTTGAGAGGAGGAACCAAAGCGCCAGAGCTCAACCCTCGCAAGCACAAATAGGTGAGTACACACCAAATTCACAAAGTACATAAACAACAATTAATTATAAACGAGTTGCAATACTTCACCAGACAGTGAACAAACACGCTAACACTAAAAAAAACAAAACAAATAGGCTGCTCACTCATAATTATTATTATTAACATCTTTATTGACAAAATGAATTACAATTTTGCCTAATCTGAGGATTTTGATAATGTATCAAAATGTATATAATGTAAATGTATCAAAAAGTCACTCATAATGTATATCTACGATACAAACCCACGACAGGACTCTCAAGTTTTTCTCCAGAATTTCACGCTAATATTTCCAAGACCGAGACCTGCGCAACCTTAAGGCGTCAATTTGAATATTAAGATAACAAGCACGAAAGTAATGGCCCCTCTCCCTCCCCTGAGGGCCGGCGTGCCCTGCACCACAGACCTTGACATGAATTGAACTCAAGTTATGCCTTTCTAACCATCTGGTTTATATATTCGTCCAAAAGGGCCCGAAATAACGAATATTACGTCAAAAAAATTTTTAAACTGGCTTCACTATACACATATGGTACATAGGGATAGATCAAATGTAATGATGATGATGTAACAAATATATATATTGAAATGTCATATTATGCTCTCCTGAGATAGTAAAGTTATCCCCTAAATATACTGAGTTTTCTACAAACATATGACCTGTAACAGAAAATGCTTCGGTGAAGGGAGTAACTAAAATATTTTCTATCTTATTCTATTTTTGTAGTGATTCGACATTTTACCCAGCTGGCAAAATGTTCGAGCTTTGACTTGACGTTAAATCAGCTTTATTTACATTGAATGAACGTTAATGACGTCGATTCAGCGTTGTATTGCCATTACTCTTGGATATTGTGCCCACTGGGTACATAGGTGAAGACAGAAATGATAAAAACATTGTATTTCTTATACTCTGACAGAAAAATTATGTGATTACTCTTGGTCCTTAAAATATTCTAGTATACCTTACGAAGGAATTGCCAGAAAGGAATAATTACTGCACTGATCCCTTGTCAACGGAAAAGAACTTTGACACAACCTTCTGTACGCAACTACACAAGGATCTAAATTATACATAAATATTTTAGAGGTTAAACAAGCAGTAATTGTTATTACATTTGAGCGAGAATACAGTGGGCAGAGTATCTCTTGGATACTTTGCTCACTAGTGATACGTCTACTCTCCATGCCAAGTCGGGGCTTGACTTGTGAGCGTTTGGTCCAACAGGCTGGAGGGGTCCGCAGGCTCACATATCCACTAATTGAAATTGAAATTGAAATTGAAATAAGTTTATTGAGGTAAAATACACACAAAGGGATGAGGTAGCTCAAGCTATTCTCACCCCACTCACTATACATATCCATATACACTATACATATCTCACTATACATATCCACTATAGTCCGCTTGGTCCGGCACTTCAAGAAAAAACTGGACAGTTTTCTGCAGGAAGACTTTCCACTGTTTTCCGGCAATATTTCTTATACTTGTTGGGAGGATACTGATATAGTGTGGTATACATTTTATATGACTCAATTAAAATTAGGTGAGCGTGGATCATCTAATTTTCCTGTGCTCTAGTGGCAGCTACGGGGATGGCAAGTTCCAGTGGGCAGCAGTTAGGTTACCTTGGGATCCTTCCCATTTAAGGCTAGTCCAGTGGCACAGTTGATAGAGCGACTGTCTGCCATACCGGAAGGCGGGCGTTCGAGGCTCCTAATGCCTAAGGTGAATGAAATAATCGACTGCCCGAGTAGACCAAAGCCGACCCGACCAGACAAAAGCCCGACCCGACCCAACGACAGCCAACCCCGCCCGAGTCAACACTTCCCGACTCCGCTTACCACCGTCACCTGGCTGACTGGTATGGGCTGACGGAAGCCCATTTCAGGGCAAATACGCTTTTTCCAACGACCTAAAAACCACTTAAGGGTAATAGCAACGGCGGTAATCTGGCAGTGCGAGACCGCTAGTACCGCTCCCGAGTAGCTAACGAGACAAGAGACCTGAAGAGCACGGTGGCGTGCAAACTGAAACCGCAAGGGCTAACTTGACGTGGATTTAGAGCGTAGGCACGTAGTCAGGATTCCCGTCGTGCCTTGCTGCAGGGGCCTCCTCGACGTGTACAAATGACTTGTGGGGCAGCAGCTCCTCTTGATTTACTGTTTTATTTGAGTTCCTTCAGACATTTTATTATTGGCATCTGCGTAGCAACGTCTGTGGCAAGGGTAGATGAAGCAATACACCTGTGGCTGATATGACGACGAGGGCAGCTGTAGTCAACACCTGTGACGAGGGCGGCTGTAGTCAACACCTGTGACGAGGGCGGCTGTAGTCAAACACTGTGACGAGGGCGGCTGTAGTCAACACCTGTGACGAGGGCGGCTGTAGTCAACACCTGTGACGAGGGTAGCTGTAGTCAACACCTGTGACGAGGGTAGCTGTAGTCAACACCTGTGACGAGGGTAGCTGTAGTCAACACCTGTGACGAGGGCGGCTGTAGTCAACAAGAACCGGG
>NW_025554307.1:0-21778 GCF_020424385.1 Procambarus clarkii | reverse complement strand
TTCTGGCTACTAGGTACGACATATATATATATATATATATATATATATATATATATATATATATATATATATGTCGTACCTAGTAGCCAGAACTCACTTCTGAGCCTACTATGCAAGGCCCGATTTGCCTAATAAGCCAAGTTTTCATGAATTAATTGCTTTTCGACTACCTAACCTACCTAACCTAACCTAACCTAACTTTTTCGGCTACCTAACCTAACCTAACCTATAGAGATAGGTTAGGTTAGGTTAGGTAGGGTTGGTTAGGTTCTGTCATATATCTACGTTTATTTTAACTCCAATAAAAAAAAATTGACCTCTTACATAATGAAATGGGTTGCTTTATCATTTCATAAGAAAAAAATTAGAGAAAATATATTAATTCATGAAAACTTGGCTTATTAGGCAAATCGGTCCTTGCATTGTAGGCTGAAAAGTGAGTTCTGGCTACTAGGTACGACATATATATATATATATATATATATATATATATATATATATATATAGGGAGTACCTAGTAGCCAGAACGCACGTCTCAGCCTACTATGCAAGGCCCGATTTGCCTAATAGGCCAAGTTTTCATGAATTAATTGTTTTTCGACTACCTAACCTACCTAACCTAACCTAACCTAACCTAACCTAACTTTTTCGGCTACCTAACCTAACGTATAAAGATGGGTTAGGTTAGGTTAGGTATGGTTGGTTAGGTTCAGTCATATATCTACGTTAATTTTAACTCCAATAAAAAATTGACCTCATACATAATGAAATGGGTAGCTTTATCATTTCATAAGAAAAAAATTAGAGAAATATATTAATTCAGGAAAATTTGGCTTATTAGGCATGTTGTACCTAGTAGCCAAAACGTCGTACTCGGCTTACTATGCAGGGCCCAATTTGCCTAATAAGCCAAGTTTTCCTGAATTTATATATTTTTCTTTTTTTTTTTCTTATGACATGATAAATCTGCCCATTTCATTATGTATAACTTATTTTGTTTAAATTTGAGTTAAAACTAACGTAGATATACGACCGAACCTAACCAACCCTACCTAACCTAACCTAAACTATCTTTATAGGTTAGGTTAGGTTAGGTGGGGTTGGTTAGGTTTGGTCATATATCTACGTAAATTTTAACTCCAATAAAAAAATATTGAGCTCATCCATAATGAAATGGGTAGCTTTATCATTTCACAAGAAAAAAATTAGAGAAAATATATTAATTCAGGAAAACTTGGCTTGTTAGGCAAATCGGGCCTTGCATAGTAGGCTGAGAAGTGCGTTCTGGCTACTAGGTACGACATATATATATATATATATATATATATATATATATATATATATATATATATATATATATATATATATATATATATATATATATATATATATATATATATATATATATATATATATATATATATATATATATATATATATATATATATATATATATATATATATATATATATATATATATATATATATATATATATATATATATATATATATATATATATATATATATATATATATGTGACCGAAAAAGTAAGATTAATAATTCTAACACGAATTTTCTCAATCTTTCGTACATTTCTTTTCACTGTTGGAGGTAAATCAAAAATCAATTCTCCAAAATTCATTTTTATTTCTAGTCTGACGCGACACGAGCGCGTTTCGTAAAACTTATTACATTTTCAAAGACTTTAGTTTACAAATACACAACTGAATAGAACTTACGCATCTCCGATTTATATCTACATTTGAGAGAGGTGGATGGGGTGAGGTGGCATTAATAGGGTATTAATTTCATCAACACAAGACAGAACAAGAGGTGGCATTAATAGGGTATTAATTTCATCAACACAAGACAGAACACGAAACAATGGGTATTGAATAGAAGTGATTGTAGAAAGCCTATTGGTCCATATTTCTTGATGCTTCTATATTGGATCGGAATCTTGAGGTGGGTAGAATATAGTTGTGCATTAATTGGCTGTTGATTGCTGGTGTTGACTTCTTGATGTGTAGTGCCTCGCAAATGTCAAGCCGCCTGCTATCGCTGTATCTATCGATGATTTCTGTGTTGTTTACTAGGATTTCTCTGGCGATGGTTTGGTTGTGGGAAGAGATTATATGTTCCTTAATGGAGCCCTGTTTCTTATGCATCGTTAAACGCCTAGAAAGAGATGTTGTTGTCTTGCCTATATACTGGGTTTTTTGGAGCTTACAGTCCCCAAGAGGGCATTTGAAGGCAATGACGACGTTAGTCTCTTTAAAAGCGTTCTGTTTTGTGTCTGGAGAGTTTCTCATGAGTAGGCTGGCTGGCCGTTAGGATTATCAAGAAACTAACAACATTATATGGAGGACCTATGGCAATTCCACGACCAAGAGATGGCATAAACTGTCATGTTATGTCCAGACCGAGTGAGATGGCCCGGAAAGTAGAGTTGGAAATTCTGTTGGACGACATATTCGACCTCGAGACACAAAAGAAGGTCACTACCAAAGATACCTTACAAGCAGAACTTATTGCAGAAGGAGGAAAGAATCGAGGCAATTACAGAAGCACCATACTGTACCCCGAGCTCAAGCGGCAGCTAAAAGCCTTCGTGAGAACAAGGAGATAGTTGTCAGGAGAGGTGACAAGTCGCCAATATATGTCATTCTTAAAAAAGACGAATATCTGGCGAAAATGAATATCATACTCTCTGACCAAACTAAGTTCCAAAGGGTAACGAAGGACACTACAGCCGAATTAAAAGCAAAGGTCAACAAACTGATCGAAACTGTGAACGCCAAGAAATCCGGACTCCACCTGCCAAAGATCATTGGGGAATATAAACCTGGATATGCGTATGGAAATGTCAAGACACACAAGCCTGGAAACCCACTTCGGCCAATCATTAGCCAGATACCCACACCCACGTACAGACTGGCGAAGCGACTCAATGGCCTGCTGACTCCTTATGTTCCTTGCGCCTTCAGCCTGAAGTCTCCAAAGGAATTTGTTGACTTACTGCGGGGCACACGGGCCACAGGGATAAGAGCCTCCTTGGACGTAGAATCGCTGTTTACCAACGTACCTGTGGACGAGACAATCGGGATGATAGCCGACAGAGTGTATCGTGATCCAGCCTGCACTCCTCTTGACATACCAGAAAATAATCTGAGGAAACTACTCCAAGCTTGTACTAAAGAGGCACCCTTCTTGAGCCCGGATGGGCACATGTATAAGCAAGTAGATGGTGTTATAAATAATGTCAGACATCTGCAGGAGCTGTGTGCTGGGGCTTCTATGGGGGACTGGTACTATTAAGGGGTAAGGGTAGTTAGAAGACAGAGTATCAAATATGGGAGAGCTAAAAGGCCCGGCCCCCAAAATAAACTATCCACAGTAGTAATAACTTGCTACTAGACCATATATGTTAGTCTAAGGGTTGATCAATGCGCTCCCACACAGGAAGAAGGGATACTCTGTAATTCATGTACTTATTTATTAACCCCTTAACAACCCCCCCATATACACTCACACCAATAACAATAATAATAATAACTTTACCACACTATCTTACGTTAAAAGCCTTGGTCCACTTAGGCAGGATACAAGGTTTACACTAAGAACAAGCTAGGGTAAAGTACTACTGGATAAGCACTGAAGCTGGATGCAGCTTAGGGTAGTGAGACCACGTGGTACCCTAATACAAAACACAACACTTAGGGTTACCCAAAACACTGGCAAATACTACCCCCAGGTCTCACCAATCGTTACTACCAGAGTAGGTACACTTAGAAATCATACAATACTTAACTTAAGGGTACAGGAACTTAAGGTAAGGGAAATAAGTAAGAGGAGAAGGGAGGAGAGTAGGGGTGCAGCCACAGAGTAGGTCTCGTCCGCACGAACGCCAGCCAGAGAAGAACCTCCTAGCGACCAGCTAGGCCTCCCATGTCGTGGTGCCGGAAGGAGCCTAATTGATCGTGCAGCTAAGCACATTAAAGATCTTCCCCTATGCAACGTATTGTTACTTTACAAATGATTAGAAAGTATTAGTAAGCAAAGTTGGTGCCTATGTTATTATTTAATAATCAACCCCCAGCTCAGTCTTTAAATGCTCTTTGAGAAACAAAAATAGTCTTACGTCTGGCAGGGAAGATACAAACAAAGACACATCGACTTGCGTTTTGCTAATCTAACGTAGCTTATTAGTTCAATTTTGACCTCTGGTTTCCACTGAGGAACCCAGGGTCGTAATACTCCTCCCCCCTTCAGAGAAAAAAAAATGTGACTACTAGAATAGTAGTCATATTTTTTTTTTGTAAGAGTATACAGAGAATAAAAAGGTAAATCTATGACAAAAAAAAATCAATCAAAACCAACAATTTCTCTGCAAGAAAAGTACAAAGGAATTCTCTGAGAGAAAAAAAAAACACATACACAAAAAAACAGGGAAGTAAATAAATTGGACACGGAATATTTAATGTCACAGGAGAACCTAAAAAAAAATAACTAAAGCATGACAGTTGGTAAATGGCTTCCTGTGGCTCAGAAGAATGTTATTCAGGCAACCGGGACAGAGCGTCGGCTATCACGTTGAGCCTGCCCGGTAGGTGGGTAATGGAAAGATTGAAGTCCTGTAGGTACAATACCCACCTGAGGATGCGTTTATTCTTCCCCTTCATCTGAGTGAGGAAGACCAGTGGGTTATGGTCCGTGTACACTTCCACTATATTACCTGTGAGGTAAACTTCGAACTTTTTACATGTTAACACTAGCGCCAATGCCTCTTTTTCTACCACTGAATAATTGCGTTGCACCTTGCCAAATTTCACAGAGTAATAATATAGTGGGTATTCCACCTGATCATCCCCAGTTTGCAACAACACTGCACCAGCACCCGAGTCAGACGCGTCAACATGAATTTTAAACGGTCGGTCGAACATTGGACTAGCAAGCACTGGGGCGGACGCTAAGATCAATTTCAAATTTTTAAATGCCTCTGCACAGTCTGATGACCACTTAAATTTAACGGCTTTTTGCAACAAGTCAGTGAGAGGAGTGGCAACACTGGAAAAGTTCTGACAAAAGCGTCGATAGTACGCACACATACCGATAAATCTTTGAACGTCCTTTTTAGACTTTAGCACTGGATACTCCAGAATGGCACTGATTTTATCTTGCCAAGGTAACACTTTTCCTTGGCCCACTTCATAACCGAGGTTGGTCACTGTGCCTTGGCCAAAATGACACTTTTTTGCATTTAAGGTAAGATTTGCCATTTTCAAGATTGCGAACAACTGGCATAACCTAGCTATGTGGTCAGCCCAATTACTGTCAAAGAGCACGATATCATCTAAATACGCCCGACAATTTGGCACATTAGCGAGCAAAGAGTTCATTAGCCTCTGGAACGTGGCAGGGGCATTACGCAAGCCGAACGGTAACACTTGATACTCAAAAACACCCTCGGGTGTCACGAACGCAGTTAGTTTTTTGGCAGGTTCAGTGAGCAGGATTTGATAATACCCCCTCGAGAGGTCGAATTTCGAGACGTACTTGGCATTTCCCAGCTCGTCGATGCAGTCCTCGAGGAGGGGCAGCGGATAGGCATCCACAATGGTCACCTTGTTGAGCTGCCGATAGTCTGTGCATAATCGCCAGGAGCCGTCTGGTTTGGGGAACAAAAGGCAGGGCAAGCACCAAGAGCCCTGGCTCGGCCGGATGAGGCCGTGCTGGAGCAAGAAGTCGACCTCCTTCCGTACGATGGCCTTCTTTTCTGGACTCATCCGATAGGGTTGAAGGCGAATGGGGGTGTAGTCCATCAACTCGACATCATGGCAAATGGCATCAGTCTGGGTCGGGACCTCCCCGAACAGACTGGAGAATTCATCAACCAACGACTGCACCTCTTCATGTTGGGCCATCTGCAAATGGGACAGTCCCTCCTCCACAGCATTCACAGAACTAGAATTATTGAGAATGAGATTAGTTGGGTCCCCAGAACAATCAACCCCTCCCTCACTGGAAATGGAAACATTGGTTAGTGCAATGGGCCTGGGGCCCTGGAACTTCTTCAGCCGATTTACATGTACGAGCATTACCTGGTTACGCTTGTCAGAGTGCCTCACTTTGTACGTGAGGTCCCCAGTCTTTTCTGTCACAATGTAGGGGCCTTCGTACTTGTGGGACATAGTGTTCCCTAGTCGAGGCTTTAATACCAGGACAGGGTCGCCAGGCTGAAATACCCGCAACTTAGATTTAGCATCGTTACGTTCTTTCATCTTGTCTTGGGCCTTCCCAAGATACTTTAGTGCCGCTGCCTTGCAGTCCTTGAGTCTCTGGTGGTGTTGCGCAAAGAAAGCCGAACCTTCGGTTAACGTTACGTTCCCTAACAGATTCTCCTGTAATATTTGCAAGGGTCCACGAACTTTATGGCCAAAGACTAACTCAAAAGGAGAACAACCCAGTGAACTTTGTAATCCCTCTCTAGCCGCAAACAAAACATACGGTAAATTCTCATCCCAGAAGGTGTGGGAACTCTCGCACGATGTCTTCAACATCTGCTTCAGAGTTAGATGGAAACGTTCAATTACCCCCTGACTCTGTGGATGGTATGGGCTGGAAACCTTATGAGTTATTCCATGGTCCTTACAAAATTGTTCAAAAATATCAGACTTAAACTTAG
Organism: Procambarus clarkii; assembly: GCF_020424385.1. Classification (NCBI taxonomy): domain Eukaryota; kingdom Metazoa; phylum Arthropoda; class Malacostraca; order Decapoda; family Cambaridae; genus Procambarus; species Procambarus clarkii. The sequence continues at coordinate 15,092 of NW_025554307.1, read as the reverse complement.
TACCATTGTCAGTTTGCACGACCCGAGGCAGTCCAAAAGTGGAAAAAAATTGCAACATACGAGCAACAACAGTTTTTGCTCGGATGTTCCTTACAGCAAAAGCCTCTGGATAACGAGTTGTGATACACATCATCGTGATTAGGTAAATATTACCAGACTTAGTTCTAGGTAATGGTCCAACACAGTCCATTACCACATGAGAAAATGGTTCCTCTGGCATGACAATAGGCCTTAGAGGAGCTTTAGGTGGAGTCTGGTTTGGTTTCCCTACCAGTTGACAAACAATACACGCATTACAAAATTTTGCCACATCGCTTTTCAGCTTGGGCCAGAAAAAATACTTAAAAATTTTGTGATACGTAATATTAATACCTTGATGTCCCCCCATAGGATCATCATGAGCAGCTGTTAAAACTCTTTCTCTATAGCAGGTCGGCAACATAACCTGGTAGACTACCTCCCACTCATTTGACAAGGGAGTACTCTGTGGTCTCTATTTTCTCATCAAAATCCGATCATTGTAGTAGTACCCAGTTGCTGCATCTGCAATTTCCTCCATAGAGATGGCTGTCTCACGACAATCTGCAAGAGTGGGGTCAGCTTTCTGTAACTCACTCAAGGAGGCATCTAGGCCTTGGTCAGATGCCATTGGCCGAGGCTCAACAGTGTTCTCCTCCACCTCCCCACTACTCTCAGTAGGTGGCGGTGGCAGGCTCTCCACAATGTCCTTGGCCACGTCATCGAGTCGGGCCATGAATGTGTCCGCGAGGTCCACTTGGTTTTCACCACTCGAAAAGTTCCTTGTGTCCTCGGGATATACCACCTTGGCAAGCACAGGGCTGCCCTTACATTTAAGTCCCATAGACCTGGTCACCGCACACGCAGGGTACACAACATTATCCTCTGCGGCGGGTGGATCTAGGCAAACCATAGGGGTAGGCAACATAATAGGCAGTCTGGAGTCCCCCCTACCTTATCCCCTGCTAAATCATTACCAACTATTACATCAACATTAGGGAAAGGTAGGTATGAAGTGACTCCGACTGTACAAACACCCTTGTGGAAATCAGATTCCAGGGTAACCTTATGGAGGGGTACTGCTCGAGTATCACTAGTGACACCCTCGACCAGTACCACCTCTCCAGTGTCGAGAGTGTCGGCACCTTGCAAAGCACTCTCTAAAATTAAAGTCTGGATGGTACTGGTGTCTCAGAAGATCACCGCGTCCTTCCAGGAAGAACCCTCAGACAAAAGTAGTCTCCCTTTCGATAAGAATGGGGTAAGCAAGTCCAACCACTGTGGGTTGGAGGTCTTACTCCCTAACCCATCCGAAGGCCTCAAGCCCTGTGTCACAACTAGAGCATTGGGTCTTTTTTTTGGGTACAGTTGCTAACAACGGCTAATAACGTGGTTTGGACGTTTACAGTGACCACAGAAACGTCGGGGAGAAGAGACATTACTAACAGAATTACCCTTCGGTTCACCCTTAGGTGCCGTGGGGCTAGACACTTTAACAGGGTTAGTTATGTCTGAAACAGAAGGTGCATTAGTTATAGGGTTAGAATGAGCTGGTCTGGACTGGCTGTGGGTATAAGTTTTGCTACTCTGTGGGGTAAAATTATTTTTATTGGGCCTTTTGCCCGCCAATTGGTAGTTTTCTGCCATCTTGGCCAAATCCCCTATCTTAGAATTTACCTCTATCCTACTTCTAATGTAATGTGAAACATTCTCTGGCATAATATCTATAAAATGCTCCATTAAAACTACGTTCCTGAGAGCCTCGTATGTTTCAGCTTTCGCCGAGCAAATCCATTTATCAAACAATCTAATTTGATCATTAACAAATTAAGTGAGTGGTTGGTTGTGAGTAGGCCTAAGGTTGCGATAAGCTTGGCGGTGAGCTTCAGGTGTAATTTCATATGCCCGCAAAATACGTTCCCTGACTTTATCATATTCAAAACACTCGTCGTCTGGCATGTTTATAAAAATATCTTGTGCTTTACCCCTAAATCTTCCCTGTAGGATTTTCACCTGTTATGGTTTTGGTCAGTTCATGGACATAGCCAATCTCTGAAAATGGTTGAAAAACCTTTCAGGGTCCGACTCTGAAAATTCAGGCAAATTATGTTTTTTCTCATAATGCCTGGGGTTTGAATCCCCGGCAGGTGGAGGTCCAGTGGCATTCACTCTAATTCTAGCCTCCTCGGTTTTGAGTCTTTGTTCCTCTAATTTTATTCTTGCTAACTCCAGAGCTAACTCTCTGTCCCTATGAGCTGCACTTTCCGCTTGGCTAGGCTGGCATAAAGGTGTATCACTTGCCAATAGTTCTTGATCAATACAATGTTGTAATATTTCATTCACCAAAGTCCACTTTTATCCGTGTCATTTAATTCTAGGCCAAATTCCTTGCCTAACAATACTAAATTAGACTTGGTAAGTTTCTTTATCTCTACCACTGAAGGATTCTCTGCCAGTTCCTGCATTTCAGATGCCATCACTAATTAATTTAGTTCTTAGCCAATGAAAAAATTAAAAAAATAAAAATTGGAAAAAACAAAAATTTGCACGGCCCCTAACACAAGGCCACACTTATCTCAATCGTGAAGAGATCCAGCTAGGTGTCCAGTCAGTAAAAATGAATCCTTTGCTAGATGAGCTGGACCCTAGGCTAACACAACCGTTCTGCGGAAAACAAGAATTTTTAGTTTTGGCACTCAAAAATTAAATTTTTTCAATTTACTGTTCATCCTGGACAGGCCCCCACTTGTTATGTAAATTGGTGGGCTTGCTATGGGGGAACTGGTACTATTAAGGGGTAGGGATAGTTAGAAGACAGAGACCAAAATTAACCAATTTTCGCCTGCCTTTCTACGACCCTCCTGCCAAGTGTTCCCTATACGCCCATCCCTACTATAATTCACCAAGTATCTACCTTTATATACACTCACACCAATAACAATAATAATAATAACTTTACCACACTATCTTACGAAAAGCACTACCAAGAATCTATTCGCCGAAAACATGCCCAAACATAACAACAAGCAAGGTAGGTGTGGTGTTTGTGTGTTACTGAGGAAGTCTTGGTTGTAGGGTTGATGTAAAGTCATGACTTGGTTACTGACTTTAATACTTAATATGATTACATGACTAGTAGCTACCAAGCTTGGCGGGCGTCCTGTACGCTCTATTGTTTACCTCCCTCTGGCGTCTCAGCCGCCGCACATAGAAAACGGATGGTACCATTTTCTGTGAACATGACATCCCTCCTTTTCTTTAAAAAGAATGAATACAGGATGTCTACCATGCTTGTAGCACAAAGCAAAGTTATTGACACAAAGTAAGTTATTACCATATCAAGAGATACTGCATACATTTAACATTAATTAAGCACACAAAGAATTTAAACAACTTAATCTTTTCCACAAAGGATTTCAATGTTAAAAATACATATGCAATGTTAAACATGAAAGAAACTGTAATACAAAGTTACAAAATATTGAATGAGATATCTGCATTATTCAAACAATATTAAATTTAGTTTAGCATAATAAGTAAATACTTTTCATTACATAGGAACACAATTAATCATCAAATCGTGTAGGGCGTTTAACATGACGTTTAGGACGCGAGTCCCCAAATACAATAACATCCCTTGATGAATTGTTTGTCGGGTTATAACTATTTTTTTCTTTTTCTTTTGCACGACTTTGCACTTCATCATTTTCTACACTAGTTGGAATCACTTTGAAATAGGCCATATTACGTGTTATACTATGATCTCTATTACTAGCTGTTACCATAGTTCCTTTTACACTAATCACTTTATATGGTTTTGTATCATACGGCATATCTAACTTTCCCTCTTTTTTCTTTTTAACGAGAACAGTGTCACCAACCTTTATGAACTGTTCCTTTGCACGTTGATCATGAGCAATTTTCATTTTGCCCTTGGCTAGTGCATCCTTCTGAGCGAGACGTTTATCCGTTACCTCGGCTGGCATGACGGGTAGTGCGATTCTCATAGGACGTCCAAATAAAAGTTCGCCAGGCGACTTGCCCAGTGTTCCATGTGGTGTTGCACGGTAGTTCCTGAGAAAAGCATACATAGCTTGTTTCCAGGATCGTCCTTCGGCATGAGCACAGCGTACCGCTTTCATGAGAGGTTGCATGAATCTCTCAACTTCTCCATTTGCTTGAGGATGTAGTGGCATCACACGGCGGTGTTTGAATCCAATATGCTCAGCAAAGTTGACGAAGTCTTGTCCATTGAATGGCGGTCCATTGTCTGTCTTGACAACTTCAGGAATGCCAAAGTTTGAAAAGATCTTGTCGAGTTTCGGGATGACAGCCTTTGCAGATGTGGAAGTGATGATTTCTACTTCTGGATAACGTGAGTGATCATCAATGACTACCATCAAGTACTCTCCAGTTGGTAGTGGTCCGCAGAAGTCCATCGATACTTCCGTCCATGGTGCAGCAGGTAGTGGTGAAGGTTGTAGAGGTGTTGGTCTTGAAGTATCCACTGCAGCTTGGCAAGGGACACAGGCATCATGCATATCCTTTGCTTGACAATCAATGCCAGGAAACCACACCTTTTCTCGTAGCAGCTGTTTGGTCCTAACAAGACCTTGGTGTCCTTGATGTGCAAGCTTCAGAGCACGTTGCTGGAGAACAGCTGGAATAACGATACGAGTACCTCGCAGCACAGTGTCGCGTTGTTGCGTAACACTTAATTCTGTCTGGATGCGTTCAAGTGCTTTGAATGCATCTTGGTCAACTCCTGAGGGTGGGATGCGTGGAAACTTTTTCTTAGTCAATGCATCCACTGTTGCTTGCAGAGTTGGGTCCTCTAGGGTTGCAGTACGGATTTCATCAAGAGTGAGAGCCTTAGGGACTGCATCACAGGTTACAGAGTGTACATATTCCTCGGCAACTTGCTGATGCTTGGTGATGGTGAAACTGTTTGCAGGATGTCGACTGATGTAATCAGCGGGATTGCCTGCACCCGGCTTGTATTTCACCGTAAAGTTGTATGGTTGCAGACGAAGAGCCCATCACTCAATGCGAGCTGGTGGTTTGGACTTTGGATTATTGAAGATGGTCTCCAACGGTTTGTGGTCAGTGACTATCGTGGCGAAGGGCGCACCAAGCAGATACACATTGAAGTGTTCACAGCCCCATACAAGAGCAAGAGCTTCCTTCTCTGTCTGACTGTATCGTTGCTCAACATCTGTGAGAGAACGGCTGGCGTAGGCAATTACTACTCTGGAATCTGGTTGACCAGGTTTGTGTTGGGCTAAAACAGCACCTAATCCAACAGGACTAGCATCCACCGTTAACTCAGTGTCCATTGATGGATCAAAGTATGCAGCAGTCGCATTCTCTACTAGTGCATCTTTCACAGCATCAAATGCATTTTGCTCGATATCGCTCCAGTACCATGATGCATTTTTCTTCAGGAGCTCACGTAGAGGCTTCGTAATGGTAGCAAAATCTGGAATGAAGCGAGAACAGTAGTTTGCCATTCCCAGAAAACTATGTACTTCAGTGGACGTTGAAGGAGGTGCAGCATTCTTGATATCTGCAACTTTCTTAGGATCTGGAGACAGACCTTTGTCACTAAGTACATGTCCAAAGAATTCAATTTTATGTTGATTGAACTCACACTTTGCTCGGCTTAGCGTCAAATTCTTTTCTCGTAAGCGTTGCAATGTTGCACGAAGAGCTTTGTCGTGTTCAGCTTGGGTACGGCCATAAACAATGATGTCATCAGACATGTTGTCAGCATTAGGTATGTCTTGCAATACCTGGCTGATGATGTGCTGGAATACCTCGGCAGCACTGTTAATACCAAAACTCAGGCGCTTGTACCTATACAGACCTCGATGTGTCGTAAACGTTGTGATGAAGCGACTCTCATCATCAAGTTCAAGCTGATGATAGCCCTTGTTTAAATCTAACTTGCTGAATATAGTTGCACCATTCAAGCGGCAGATCATATCATCTACAGTGGGTGTAGGATGGCGTTCACGCATTATTGCCTTGTTGGGAACACGCATGTCCACACAAATGCGTATCTCATCTGGATTCTTCGGCTTTGGTGGAGTGACAATTGGGCTTACCCATGGTGTTGGACCTGTTACTGGTTCAATGATATCTAGGTCGATCAGCCTATCCAGTTCGGCATCGACTTTCTTGCGAGTATGGAATGGTTGTCGGCGATGTGGTTGGGCAACTGGAATTACATCTGGGTTGATATGCAGATGTACTTTGCTATCAGTATAACAACCTATGGATTTAAATCGATCAGAAAATTCAGCAACAATACCATCAACATTGTTTGCAGATTCCACTGCTACAGCATTAGAAAGCTGAAGTAGCCCCAATTTGGTTGAAGTCTTGTAACTGAGTAAAGACTCCTTTGCATTCCTAACAACATGGAATGTAGTAATGAGCATTGCATTCTTTGACTTAATCTCTGCAGTTAAAGTTCCAATCACTGGCAAGGCTAACTTCGAAGCATAGGCAGTGGCTTTACCATTGTATTTTTCTAGCTTTGGGAACTGTTTTCTAAATTTTTCATAGTGGCACTCAGCAATGGTGTCAATGTTTGATCCAGTGTCAATGAGAACTTTGAGACAAATACCAGCAATGTATACACATGTCTCTGGGTTGTTTGGAAGATCATTCCATTCTGTGATTGCTTGTACTCCATAAATATAATCACATTCACTGTCATCTGAGACTGGTTGTAATGAAATGTTGTCTTGTACATTATTAACATTCTGGATATGAGGTGCAATATTGTGTTTACCACCTCGACCCCTATGACCTGATCTTCGTACAGTGCTTTTATTCATTGACTGTGGTTTCTTTAGTGCGGAACGACACATAGCACCTAAATGACCTAGTTTTCCACACTCATAGCACTTCTTACCTTGAGCAGGACAAACATTATCTTGGTGTGGGAAGTCTCCTCCACAATTGTAACATTTATTGTTGACACCCTCTGATGTGGGTCGTTGTGACTGCTTGAGCCTTGTTCCTTGACCCCAGTTGTGACGTGGTTCTCGGCTAAATTTACTGTTAGGTTTGCCATGATATCTTCTTTGATCACGTTGTCCTCCCTGAACCTTACGTACCTCATCACTGCTAGTAACAGTGGCAGAACCGTTATTAGCACTGCACTCCATGACACGAGCATCACGTGCAGCATCTTCCATTCGACGAGCCATATCCAGTATCTTGGTAAGAGAACTGTCATCATCAACAAGTTCTAGAGCTCTTCGACGAAGACGTGTAGATGTGCATGATTCAATTATTTGCTGTTTGATTTCTTTGTCAACATCAGCAAACTCACAATGGGCTGCTAAACCCTGCAGACGTGTGTGGTATTGATCCACAGTTTCATTAGAGAGTTGTTTTGCTCTCCTGAAATGCATAATTTCCATAGCAGTATTTTGCCTTGGTTTGAAATGCTCTGTTAGTTTGGCTTTGGCAGTGTCATAATCTTTGGCACCACCAGTGTCTTTCAGTGTGTCAAAGATGTCACAAACTCTATCACCTGCATAATGAAGTAGAAAGGCACGCTTTCTTTCAGCACTTTTGATGTCAGAAACTATCAACAAATTTTCAAACTTTTTAAGCCATTTGACCCACCTCTGTGACAGGTTTGTCTGGTCACAGTCAGGATCAAATGCAGGAAACTGAGGTATATTTGCCATTTTTACTGAATAAATGTAACTTATCACTTAAATGTTCCTCAGAATATTAAACACTTACTGCACTGTATATGTTAGTCAAGAATTCACTGTAATTACTTTAATTTTGCAAAGCACACAAGCATTTTAATGCAAAAGTTCACAGCAGAGCACAATATAGCAGCAACTGACTTCTTACCTAGCCCTTGTGTACATGTGTTGTTCCTACTCACAGCAGCAGCACAGCAGTTGGCACAGCAGTTGGTACAGCAGCAGTTGGTGCAGCAGTTGGTGCAGCAGTTGGTACAGCAGTCAGTTCAGTGTGATGAATTTTGTAGCACGAAGCGTCGTTTCGTAACCAAAACATCAGGTTTTGTACACATCAAAGCGTCGTTTCGTACACAACGTCGGCAGATTCCTCAGTACACAGTTTCTTCAGCACAGCTTGGGTAGCACACAGCTTGGGTAGCACACAGCTTGGGTAGCACACAGCTTGGGTAGCACACAGCATCGGTTAGCACACAGCATCGTTTAGCACACAGCATTGGTTAGCACACAGCATCGGTTAGCATACAGCATCGGGTATGGCGCTCACAGCTTCTCTTCCTCCTCCAGGCAGCATGCTTCTCCCTTGTGTTTGAAACTGAACAAATACCTGCGTTCACAGTTCATCCTCGTCGCCAATGTGGTGTTTGTGTGTTACTGAGGAAGTCTTGGTTGTAGGGTTGATGTAAAGTCATGACTTGGTTACTGACTTTAATACTTAATATGATTACATGACTAGTAGCTACCAAGCTTGGCGGGCGTCCTGTACGCTCTATTGTTTACCTCCCCGATCTGGCGTCTCAGCCGCCGCACATAGAAAACGGATGGTACCATTTTCTGTGAACATGACAGTTGATGAAATTAATACCCTATTAATGCCACCTCACCCCATCCACCTCTCTCAAATGTAGATATAAAATCGGAGATGCGTAAGTTCTATTCAGTTGTGTATTTGTAAACTAAAGTCTTTGAAAATGTAATAAGTTTTACGAAACGCGCTCGTGTCGCGTCAGACTAGAAATAAAAATGAATTTTGGAGAATTGATTTTTGATTTACCTCCAACAGTGAAAAGAAATGTACGAAAGATTGAGAAAATTCGTGTTAGAATTATTAATCTTACTTTTTCGGTCATATTTAATAATATATATATATATATATATATTATATATATATATATATATATATATATATATATATATATATATATATATATATATATATATATATATATATATATATATACATATATATATATATATATATATATATATATATATATATATATATATGTATATATATATATATATGTATATATATATATATATATATATATATATATATATATATATATATATATATATATATATATATATATATATATATATATATATATATATATATATATAATGGTGTATATATATATTAGTATATTTTGGTAGCAGTCTTTCCTGTAGACATATATTATTAAATATGACCGAAAAAGTAAGAGTAATAATTCTAACACGAATTTTCTCAATGTTTCTTATATTTTTTTTTCACTGTTGATGGTAACTGAAAAATCAATTCTCCAATTCTCCAAAATCAATTCACGGCTTGCTGACTCCTTATGTCCCTTGCACCTTCTGCCTGAAGTTTTCAAAGGAATTTGTTAACTTACTGCGGGGAACACGGGCCACAGGATAAGAGCCTCGTTGGACGTAGAATCACTGTTTACCAACGTACATGTGGATGAAACAATCGGGATGATAGCGGACAGAGTGTATCGTGATCCGGCCTGTACTCCTCTTGACATACCAGAAAACATTCTAAGGAAACTACTCCAAGCTTATACTAAAGAGGCACCCTTCTTGAGCCCGGATGGGCACATGTATAAGCAAGTAGATGGGGTCGCCATGGGTTCTCCCCTAGGTGTCTTGTTTGCGAACTTCTACATGGGTACCATCGAACAAAAGGTCTTAGTCGACATGAACTTGAAACCGGCCATATACTGCAGGAATGTTGATGACATTTTTCCACAGGTACCTGATGTCAGACATCTGCAGGAGCTGAAGGAGGCATTTGAGCGGAATTCTGTGTTGCGTTTCACTTACGAGATGGAGAAGGATGTGAAGCTGCCCACTCTAGATGTAACAGTCATGGAAAGGAGCGGAAGTTTCCACACTGCAGTCTACACTAAGGAAACAAACATAGGAATGTTCCTCAATGCCAACAGTGACTGCCCAGACAGGTACAAGAGGAGTGTCGTTAACGCTTATGTCGACTGTGCTCTCAGCCACAGCTCAGGATGGAAGCAAGTCGATGAAGAACTCTGTAGGGTAAGGTAGGTCCTAGTCAACAACGGCTTCTCCAATGGTTTCGTTGAAGACATCATAAGAAGGAAGGTGAAAGGCCATGCAACCTCTGAAGAGACAACTAACACAACACCTGTACCCACTATTAGACTGTTTTACAGGAACTTCTTTTCCACAGCTCATAAAACGTAGGAAAGGGTCCTGAAAGATATTGTTAATAGAAACGTTATTCCTACAGACAAAAATCAGAAGATACAATTGACGATCTACTATAAAACTAAGAACACGGCCAACCTACTCATGAGAAACTCTCCAGACACAAAGCAGAACGCTTTAAAAGAGACCAACGTCGTCTATGCCTTCAAATGCCCACTTGGGGACTGTAAGCCTCAAAGAATTCAGTATATAGGCAAGACAACAACATCTCTTTCTAGGCGATTAACGATGCATAAGCAACAGGGTTCCATTAAGGCACATATAATCTCTTCCCACAACCAGACCATCACCAGAGAAGTCTTAACAAAAAACACTGAAATCATCGATAGATACAGCGATAGCAGGCGGCTAGATATCTGTGAGGCACTACACATTTAAGAAGTCAACACCAGCAATCAACAACCAATTAATGCACAACTATATTCTACCCACTTCAAGACTCCGCTCCAATATAGAAGCATCAAGAAATATGGACCAATACGCCCTTTGCAGTTACTTCCATTCTTCCCTTTAACTTACAAAATATTATACACATTGTTTCGTGTTCTGTCTTGTGTTGAAAGTTTGTTTTGACCTCATCCAAAACTGTTGTAACATATCACCTCACCCAAATGCAGGTATAAAATCGAAGATGTTTAAACTCTGTTCAGTTATAGTTGTATGTGTGTAAACTAATGTCTTTGAAAATGTATTAAGTTTTACGAAACGCGCTCAAGTGTCGCGTCAGACTAGAAATAAATTTTGGAGAATTGATTTTTCAGTTACCATCAACAGTGAAAAAAATATAAGAAACATTGAGAAAATTCGTGTTAGAATTATTAATCTTACTTTTTCGGCCATATTTAATAATATATATATATATATATATATATATATATATATATATATATATATATATATATATATATATATATATATATATATGTGTGTGGTGTTTGTGTGTGTTTGTGTGTGTGTTTGTGTGTGTGTGTTTGTGTGTGTGTGTTTGTGTGTGTGTGTGTGTGTGTGTGTGTGTGTGTGTGTGTGTGTAAACTAATGTATATATATATATATATATATATATATATATATATATATATATATATATATATTATTTAGCATTACCGCCCAGAAGAGACAAGTCATTAGCAACATTTCCGTCCCCTTTACCCATTCATCCGATCGTGCTACAGTGGGGACTCTAAGCTTCTTTTGGGGAGCATGAATAAACTCCTGTGAAGGTGTCCAACAAGGTGACCCCTTAGCCCCCCTCCTTTTCTGCCTAGCTATCAAAGAGGTCACTGATAGTCTGACAAGCGAGCTAAACATCTGGTACCTGGATGATGGCACTCTCGCTGGAACTCCGGAAACCCTTTTGGAGGATATAAGGAAAATCCATGAGCAGGGAGCAGCCTTAGGCCTTATTCTCAATGCATCCAAATGTGAAATAATCTCCGGTAACCCAGACATCACTGGGCAAATACAAAATGTTCTTCCAGACATTCTCGTTGTCGAACCACCGGACTGCACTCTCTTGTGTGCCCCCATTGGCCCACGAGCAATCGAGGAGGTCCTGGCTGTAAAAATCACTGACCTAAAGAGAATACTGGACAGGATTGACAAGATTGATGCCCATGATGCTCTTTCTCCTCACAAGATGCCTGTCTCTCCCTAAGTTGACCTACTTTCTGAGATGTTTTCCATCCTACAGCAGCCCTAAGTTAAATGTGTATGACACCCTTCTGAGGTCCTTGCTGGTGAAAGTCCTGAACTTGCCATTGGACGACTCTCAGTGGGATCAAACAACCCTTCCTGTAAGACTCGGCGTCCTTGGTGTCCGCACAGCCTCCCAAATTGCTCTACCAGCCTTCCTTTCCTCCTCCCATGCATCGCACGACCTCGTCAGAGATATTTTACCTGCAACCCTGAGAGATTCAGCAGGAATACACGATCCTGCTTTCACTGAATGTTCAAATCAGTGGGATGTTCTTGCAGCCCCAGCAACCATTATAGAGCCAACAAACAACACAAACAGTCCGGCTGGGACCACCCTCTAGTGGAAAAAGTAGCTGATGCCATGCTCAGCGTCGCAACATCAGACAAGGAGAAAGCCCGCCTCAGAGCAGTACGTGCCCCCCATGCAGGAGACTTCCTCCTGGCAGTACCCATGTCAGCAATGGGCACGCGCCTAGATCCAGAATCCCTTCATGTAGCAGTGGCCCTCCGCCTTGGTGCCCCAATTCACACTGAATACAAGTGTATTTGCAACAGGGGTGGAAGCAGACCAATACGGACTGCATGGGTGGCATTGCGGAAGCACAAAGGGCTGGCATGCAAGACACAACGAGGTCAATGACATCATCAAGAGAAGCCTCGTCTCAGCTAGGTGCCCAGCGGAGAGAGAACCTCGCATCCTAGGGGTCCAAAACCCGGATTTCCCCGCACTTCGCCCTGATGGCATCACCATATACTCATGGAAGGAGGGTAGACAGTTGGTGTGGGAGTACACATGTGTATCCACCTGGCTGACACCTATGTACCCACCAAACACACACCGAAACTACGACGTTGGTACAACGTTCGAGCAAGTTTTAACACCACCTAACCAGTTATAACAACTAATATAGCAAGTTGTAACAACGTTCTAATACGTCATAAACACGTTAAGCCAAGATGTAACAACTTTATTTCAAGTTGTAACAAGCGGAAAATAGAGACAGTTTCGGTTTGTGTTTCCAGGGTACACTTCGGAGCTGATCAAACAGGTGGGGCGGCCAACCACAGGGAAACAGCTAAATCACTCAAGTACAGGCGACTGGAAGTCAATACCTCTTTGTTCCCATAGCGTCTGAGACGCATGGCCCCTGGGGCAAGTATGCCTTGGGATTTATCAAGGAATTGGGTTCCAAGCTCATTGACGTCACCAGAGACTCAAGGGCTTCCAGTTTTTTGTTTCAGCGTCTCAGTGTGGAGATCCAGAGGGGAAATGCTTGCTGCGTCCTCGGTTCCTGTCCAGAAGCGGAGGGGCTTCAAGAGATCCATAACCTTTAGGCATTTGTCTTGTATGTTTTGTAACCTTTAAATACAAAATAAAGGAAAAAAAAAGGGAAGGGGGTGGTAGGAGAAAAGCACACAGAAACTCTATTGGAGGGGGACCCACATTCCCTCAATGCGTTATGTGTGGTTTCCTCCGAGGCTATGGTTCCCCCTTCTTCCAGCCAGAGGTGGTACTCCCTTCCCTATTTTATTATATATATATATATATATATATATATATATATATATATATATATATATATATATATATATATATATATATATATATATATATATATATATATATATCGTACCTAGTAGCCAGAACGCACTTCTCAGACTACTATGCAAGGCCCGATTTGCCTAATAAGCCAAGTTTTCATGTAATAATATTTTTTCGACAACCTAACCTACCTAACCTAACCTAACCTGACTTTTTCGGCTACCTAACCTAACCTAACCTATAAAGATAGGTTAGGTAGGTTAGGTAGGTTGGTTAGGTTCGGTCATATATCTACGTTAATTTTAACTCCAATTAAAAAAAATTGACCTCATACGTAATGAAATGGGTAGCTTTATCATTTCATAAGAAAAAAATTAGAGAAATATAATAATTCAGGAAAACTTGGCTTATTAGGCAAATCGGGCCTTGCATAGTAGGCTGAGAAGTGCGTTCTGGCTACTAGGTACGACATATATATATATATATATATATATATATATATATATATATATATATATATATATATATATATATATATGTCGTACCTAATAGCCAGAACGCACTTCTCAGCCTACTTTGCAAAGCCCGATTTGCCTAATAAGCCAAGTTTTCATGAATTAATATATTTTCTCTATTTTTTTGCTTATGAAATGTTAAACCTACCCATTTCATTATGTATGAGGTCAATTTTTTCTTATTGAAGTTAAAATTGACGTAGATATAAGACCGAATCTAACCAACCCTACCTAACCTAACCTAACCTATCTTTATAGGTTAGGTTAGGTTAGGTACCCGAAAATGTTAGTTAGGTTAGGTTAGGTAGGTTAGGTAGTCGAAAAACAATTAATTCATGAAACTTGGCTTATTAGGCAAATCGGGCATTGCATAGTAGGCTGAGAAGTGCGTTCTGGCTACTAAGTACGACATATATATATATATATATATATATATATATATTATATATATATATATATATATATATATATATATATATATATATAAAATTATAAAAAATTATATATAATTATATATAATTATATATATAATTATATATAATATATATATATATACTAATATATATAAATACATAATATATAAATTTCAATACGAATTTTCTCATATTTCTTATGTTTCTTTTTTACTGTCGATGGTAATTGAAAATCAATTCTCCAAAATTCCTTTATATTTCCAGTCTGATGCGACGCTTGAACACGTTTCATAATAGCTTATTACATTTTCAAAGACTTTAGTTTACACACACACAACTGTAACTTGAAAACACTAAACAGAGTTTTACTTAATGCTAACATTGAACAGCTTGTCTTATATACTCGCATTTGGGTGAAGTGATATGTTGCAACAGTTTTGGATGAGGTGAACAAAGTTTTGACCAACATAAGACAGAACACGGTGTAATGGGTATAAATTGGATAAATGAGAGGGAAGAATTATGTAACTGCAAAGGGCCTATTGGCCATACTTCCTCTTGATGCTTCTATATTGGTACGGAGTCATAAAGTAAGTAGAATAGTAGTAGTAGTAGGCATCCATCAGTCTCAGTATACTGATGGATGCGCATTAATAGTTGTGCATTAATT
>NW_025554306.1:0-37974 GCF_020424385.1 Procambarus clarkii | reverse complement strand
GGTGGTGGTGGTCTGTTTCATCCCCCGCCTGTGGTGGTGGTGGTGGTCTGTTTCATCCCCCGCCTGTGGTCATCCCCCGCCTGTGTTGGTGGTGGTGGTCTGTTTCATCCCCCGCCTGTGGTGGTGGTGGTGGTGGTCTGTTTCATCCCCCGCCTGTGGTGGTGGTGGTCTGTTTCATCCCCCGCCTGTGGTGGTGGTGGTCATCTGTGTTGGTGGTGGTGGTCTGTTTCATCCCCCGCCTGTGGTGGTGGTGGTCTGTTTCATCCCCCGCCTGTGTTGGTGGTGGTGGTGGTTTCATCCCCCGCCTGTGGTGGTGGTGGTGGTGTTTCATCCCCCGCCTGTGGTGGTGGTGGTCTGTTTCATCCCCCGCCTGTGGTGGTGGTGGTCTGTTTCATCCCCCGCCTGTGGTGGTGGTGGTCTGTTTCATCCCCCGCCTGTGGTGGTGGTGGTCTGTTTCATCCCCCGCCTGTGGTGGTGGTGGTCCTGTTTCATCCCCCGCCTGTGGTGGTGGTGGTGGTCTGTTTCATCCCCCGCCTGTGGTGGTGGTGGTCCTGTTTCATCCCCCGCCTGTGGTGGTGGTGGTGGTCTGTTTCATCCCCCGCCTGTGGTGGTGGTGGTGGTGTCTGTTTCATCCCCCGCCTGTGGTGGTGGTGGTGGTGGTGGTGGTGGTCTGTTTCATCCCCCGCCTGTGGTGGTGGTGGTCCTGTCTGTTCATCCCCCGCCTGTGGTGGTGGTGGTCTGTTTCATCCCCGCCTGTGGTGGTGGTGGTCTGTGTGGTGGTGGTGGTGGTCTCATCCCCCGCCTGTGGTGGTGGTGGTGGTCCATCCCCCGCCTGTCTCATCCCCTGCCTGTGGTGGTGGTGGTCTGTTTCATCCCCCGCCTGTGGTGGTGGTGGCCTGTTTCATCCCCCGCCTGTGTGGTGGTGGTGGTCTGTTTCATCCCCCGCCTGTGGTGGTGGTGGTCTGTTTCATCCCCCGCCTGTGGTGGTGGTGGTCTGTTTCATCCCCCGCCTGTGGTGGTGGTGGTGTGTTTCATCCCCCGCCTGTGGTGGTGGTGGTTCGTCCCTCCCCCCCCCATCTCTCCTCCAGGGGGGGGGGGGTAATATCACTAATGGTTGGGTACCCGGGATGAACAGTTCCTCTCTGCTGCCTGAGAGGCACCCTGGTCTAACGACCCACTCCGTCACGGGTACGACCACACCTCCTACACCACCTGCAGGGATATCAATGGTCGTCCACGGGACGGTACAGGCACGACCACACCTCCTACACCACCTGCAGGGACATCAATGGTCGTCCACGGGACGGTACAGGTACGACCACACCTCCTACACCACCTGCAGGGACATCAATGGTCGTCCACGGGACGGTACAGGTACGACCACACCTCCTACACCACCTGCAAGGACATCAATGGTCGTCCACAGGATGGTACAGGTACGACCACACCTCCTACACCACCTGCAGGGACATCAATGGTCGTCCTCTGGATAATACAGGTACGACCACACCTCCTACACCACCTGCAGGGACATCAATGGTCGTCCTCTGGATGGTACAGGTACGACCACACCTCCTACACCATCTGCAGGGACATCAATGGTCGTCCACGGGATGGTACAGGTACACCACACCTCCTACACCATCTGCAGGGACATCAATGGTCGTCCACGGGATGGTACAGGTACGACCACACCTCCTACACCACCTGCAGGGACATCAATGGTCGTCCACGGGACGGTACAGGTACGACCACACCTACACCACCTGCAGGGACATCAATGGTCGTCCTCTGGATGGTACAGGTACGACCACACCTCCTACACCACCTGCAGGGACATCAATGGTCGTCCACGGGACGGTATAGGTACGACCACACCTCCTACACCACCTGCAAGGACATCAATGGTCGTCCACAGGATGGTACAGGTACGACCACACCTCCTACACCACCTGCAGGGACATCAATGGTCGTCCACGGGACGGTACAGGTACGACCACACCTACACCACCTGCAGGGACATCAATGGTCGTCCACGGGACGGTACAGGTACGACCACACCTCCTACACCACCTGCAGGGACATCAATGGTCGTCCACGGGACGGTACAGGTACGACCACACCTCCTACACCACCTGCAGGGACATCAATGATCGTCCACGGGACGGTACAGGTACGACCACACCTACACCACCTGCAAGGACATCAATGGTCGTCCACAGGATGGTACAGGTACGACCACACCTACACCACCTGCAGGGACATCAATGATCGTCCACGGGACGGTACAGGTACGACCACACCTACACCACCTGCAGGGACATCAATGGTCGTCCACAGGATGGTACAGTTACGACCACACCTCCTACACCACCTGCAGGGACATCAATGGTCGTCCTCTGGATGGTACAGGTACGACCACACCTCCTACACCACCTGCAGGGACATCAATGGTCGTCCAGGTACGACCACACCTCCTACACCACCTGGAGGTACGACAATGGTCGTCCACAGGATGGTACAGGTACGACCACACCTCCTACACCACCTGCAGGGACATCAATGGTCGTCCACGGGACGGTACAGGTACGACCACACCTCCTACACCACCTGCAGGGACATCAATGGTCGTCCACAGGATGGTACAGGTACGACCACACCTCCTACACCACCTGCAGGGACATCAATGGTCGTCCACAGGATGGTACAGGTACGACCACACCTCCTACACCACCTGCAGGGACATCAATGGTACAGGTACGACCACACCTCCTACACCACCTGCAGGGACATCAATGGTCGTCCACGGGATGGTACAGGTACGACCACACCTCCTACACCACCTGCAGGGACATCAATGGTCGTCCACAGGATGGTACAGGTACGACCACACCTCCTACACCACCTGCAGGGACATCAATGGTCGTCCACACCTCCTACACCACCTGCAGGACATCAATGGTACAGGTACACGACCACACCTCCTACACCACCTGCAGGGACATCAATGGTCGTCCACAGGATGGTACAGGTACGAGGGGACACGACCACACCTCCTACACCACCTGCAGGGACATCAATGGTCGTCCACAGGATGGTACAGGTACGACCACACCTCCTACACCACCTGCAGGGACATTTCAAATGGTCCAAGATGGTCGTCCTCTGGATGGTACAGGTACGACCACACCTGATGTCATTTACCATAGCAGGGACGGCAGATGCTCGTTCTCAAGGATGGTACAGGTGTAAGTGTCACGCAGACGTACAGCAGGGACATCAATGGTCGTCCTCTGGATGGTACAGGTACGACCACACCTCCTACACCATCTGCACATCAATGGTCGTCCTCTGGATGGTACAGGTGTTGGCTTTCAAATTCCAAGATGGTTGGAATAGGCCCATGATGTCATTTACCATAGAGCGGCAGAGCTCGTTCTCAAGTAGGCTGTAAGTGTCACGCAGACGTAAGTCAGGGTAGGATCTCTGACCGCTCGATATATATATATATATATATATATATATATATATATATATATATATATATATATATATATAATATATATATATATATATATATATATATATATATATATATATATATATATATATATATATATATATATATATATATATATATATATATTATTACCTTAGCCAATAAAGATCACAAAGCTTCACAGTGTGTATCTCTTCAACAACTAATCAAGCACGAACAACAAGATAACGAAAGACCAGTTGTAGATGGTGACGGAACCTGAGTGAGTTTGACCCAGACCAGACGCACACAACCTTGGCAACATAAGTCACACGCAGTGATTATATATACCGATCATACCGTCACTAGTGATGGTCCTCTAGTATCGGCCCCAGTACATGGTAGAGTTTTAAGGTCTTTCTTGATTCAGGTGCCAAGATAAAGATTGCCAAGCCTTCATCTGTTAGAGATATTGCCAGGAAGCACTCTGTCACAGTACGAATATCACCCGTACCTTTTCTGAGTGGGAGTTTTCAGGAAATAATGTAACAATTATGAGTGAAATTGTTCTCCCACTCAAGGTAAAGGGCATCCATCATGCTGTCCATAATATGCCTATTGGTTGGCAGTATCCACGTTCTTGGTGACATTCTCCGAGGCTTGTCCACCATGATTCATGAGAATATTGCGTTGTTTCCCCCACCATTGGGACATTAGTAGCAAGGATCATGTCATACCATTGTGTAGTATGAAACGAATGGGTCAAAATTTCAACCGTCAGACACATTATGTTAATTTTGTCAACAGCCGACTTGCTAGCATTGGTTTGGGAACCTTGTCGCAGCAGCATACCCGAGAAAACAGGCACTCAATTGAAGCATCGCAGTTGTGTGGTTGTTAAGAAGAGTGAGTATCAAGACCTTCTGGGGGGGGGGGAATGAACTCTCATTCTCTCACAACTCTCATTCTCTCACCAGAGTAAGAGTTAAGGCTCAGGGAGTGCCTGAGTTGTCAGATGTCATTGCGGAAAGTGAAACGTGTAAAGTGAACAGTATGTTTGTTGAGCCCTCCTGGCACACGGTGAAGGATGGTACCGTTACACTGTATGTTGCAAACACAAGTAGTGCCGTCATCCATCTCCAGTCTGGTACCCATGTTGTAGATTTTGCTCATTACTCGTTACCGGTGCGAGTGGTGGAGGATGTCTCCGTGGATCACACTGTGTGTACTCTCACACCAGGAGAATGTGGGTCTCAGCCACAGGGGCAAGACTACACATCACTCTCACACATTTCCCTCACTCCGTCGTTCAACTTAGAAAAAAGGTTGAAATTTTGAGCAAGAATAGAGCCGTTGTTGCTCTACCAGGAGAAAAGTTAGCTCTCACTCCTCTTATTACGATAAAATTTTCCTTGAGCTAGGAACAAGACCAATTTATGTACCAGCTTAACTTCTACCGCAGTCTCAGAGAGCTGAAGCTGACGGACTCATCAGGGAAACGTTACAGGGTGACGTGATTGAGTCGAGCAATTCGCCTTGGAACACTCCATTGATTCTTGTACCAAAACGAGATGGGACATGGAGACCGGTAATCGACTACCGGAAGCTTCCAGTCTTAAATGATTTCTTGCAAAACATTGGTTGCAACAAAGTATTTTCAACGTTAGATTTGTTGCATGGATTCTGGCAAACTCCCAGTCGATAAGGACAGTAAACAATTGACAGCCTTTAGTACTCCAAATGGTCATTTTAATTTCAAAAGAATGCCATTTGTGCTGCGGAGTTGTCCGATAACCTTTTCAAGGCTCATGACGAATCTTTTTCATAGATTGATTGGTAGTACTCCTCTGGTGTACCTTGATGGTCACATAATCATGTCACAAGATGTTCACACTCTCTTCCAGAACCTTGAGAAAGTGCTTACAAAGCTCGCAGAAGCAAATTTAAAAATAAAACTATCAACGTGCTCATTTTTTAATGGAGAATAATATCCTAGGTCATACGATCACTCCTTCAGGAATTACCTCGAATGAATAACAAATTATTGTTGCCCATGATTGTCCAACACCCGGTACCGCAGGAGCCGTGAGGCAGTTCACACATCTTGTAGGATTTTGTCAGTCATTTACTGCTGGATTCTCTGTCACAGCCGCTCCACTGTACAAGTTGAAAGGCTGAAGCCTTTGTTAGGGACGAAGCCCAAGAACATTCATTCAGGAAACTCAAAGCAGCATTGATCTCATTACCTGTCCTCAGGTACCCATATTTTTCTAAACCTTTTATGTTGGTTACAGATGCCAGTGACATTGACTTAGGTGCTGCATTACTTCAAACAGAAGGTCACAGAGATCACAGAATAGCTTATGCTAGCCGTACATTATCTAAAGAAGAGAAAAAATATAGTGCAACAGAACGTGAAGCTTTAGCAGTTGTATGGGCTCTTACACAGTTCAAGGATACAATATATAATTACCCAGTTCATGTTCTTACAGATCACCAACCATTAATTCCTTTGTTCAAGAATTAGAATCCTGCTGGAAAACTTGCTAGATATTTGCTCACAATTCAAGAGTTCAATTCCACATTTGTTTATACCCTAGGAAAATAAAATGTTGTTGCTGATGCTTTTTCTCGACACGTAGCTGCGATTCATGTAAATTACCCAGCATTAGACGCTACAGAGGTTGAGACAGAACAGAGACAATACCCCAAAGGGCATCTGTCATTAAGTTTTTGACTAAGCAAGATACTCGTCAGAATCACAAGCCCTCAGTACCATTGAAAGAACTAGTGTTGTTAGACAATTTACTGTGTAGAGTAGTTAAGCTTGGAACAGTCCCCTAGGAGGTGTTGACAATTAGTTGTCCCAGCTGTTTTGATTCCAACTGTGTTAAAGATTATCCGTGATGCTCCAACAAGTGCACATCGAGGAAAGGATCGTCCACTCCAGCAAGGTAGACTGAAGTATTTTTGGCCCAAAATGGCCAAGGAGATTGCTGATTATGTTGACAGATGTTTAACCTGCTTACAGCACAAGGGACATGTAGTGGGACCTAATCACATTCATGTGTACCCAGTGACTACAGCACCTTTGGTACAAGTATCAATGGATTTGTTGACAAATTTTGCAGAAACAGAAAAAGGGAACAAACACTTGCTTGTAATGGTTGATAACTTTTCACGGTATTGCGAACTAGTTCCTATCCCGAACCAAACAGCAGAAACTATAGCCAGCGCATTCCATGACCAAATAATTTCTGGGTATCGTATGCCTAAAGTAATTCTTTAATATAATGAACCAGAGTTCAGTAATAGTGTCTTAACTAGATTGTGTGAATTATATAACATTAAAAAAATGTAGCATTGTGCCATATCACCCAGCAAGTATTGGGTTAGCAGAGCGTACTAACAGGAAAGTGTTAGATGCCTTGAGTTACGTTGGATTTTGATAACAATAAGAGGGATGAGTTTATACCCTTAGTGCAGTTTACCATAAATTCTTTAATTAAGGCTTCTTCGGGAGACACACCTCTTGCTATAATTTGTGGTACATATAAGATCCTTCCTAATGAATTGATTAATGTACAACCCCCCCCCCCCCCCCCTCCTTTGTATGATGTAGATGATTTTGTTCAAGTCAAGCATAGACAACTAGTTTTCAAGAAAATTCATGAACAATATTCCAAGGCAATAGCAGACTTCACTCGAGCAAGGAATGCACGAGCTAAACCCAGTAAGATAACTGTCGGATCTGTAGTAATGGTACTTAACCTGCACAGGTCTGATCCAATGTACAAGCTAAGACATCTTTGGGTCCAAATAAGGCAATCGAGTTTATCAAGGGTAACAATTACAAAACTAATGATTTGTTAACAGAAGAGTATATAAATGAACATCTAGATCACATGAAGTTAGCTAAAATGACTGTTGATAAGACTGATGCAGAAGATGACAATAACCTTACCAAGACACAACTATTGGGCCACCACCTAGTGTGGTTGACAGACCACTTGACGTACAGATGCCACCACCTATAACCTTAGATCTAGACCTTTAGTCTCCACTGTGCCCTCACCACACGTCCACTGGCTAGATGTTAATGAGACTAACCACCCAGATGACACCTGGTCACATGCAGTGTCATCTGGTCCTGACCTTTAGTCACAGCCAGAGTTGTACAGTGCTCCGCATGAACCAGGTGTTGACATTCACGGAATCTATAATTAAGTGTATTCCGCAGTTATCATTCTGTTTCTGTTTGGCCAAACCAGAGCTACAGTCTCCTGGACGAGTGAGTTCTCTTGTTTGCTGCCTCACTTCTCACTATCTCTATCCCATGTGTCCTATTATTACTGCATAATGCAATGTATATAATTATTTCAACTTTGTCTTCTGACATAAAGCAGATGCTATTGTTAAGTCTACTGCTATTTGTAATTTTACAGTGCGTGTCATCAAGAGTTCCATTAATGTTGTAGCACCCACACGGAGGCCAGTGATCCCTGACTGCTACCACTAAGATCTTGGCCATCTCGATCATGTCCTTTTAAATATCTTGTATATATTGTATGTTAATTTTTTTCCTCGGTAGCTAATAATAAATTTAATTGTGGTTGTTAGGTCATAAATCTTGCTCCATTATTTCAGATAATTATCTTGTATTATTTCCATGTCGTTGACACATGATGTTGATATTTATTTTGTTATGTAATACTTTGAGTTGTATGGTTCATACTTAATGCATAGACTGGCATATGTTCCTCATGCTCCTGTTCCAATTATTGCATTGTTACCAGGATTTTTCACCGAGTAAATTATGTTCAAACTTTTGTGAACATGCTGAGCGGTGTTAGTATTAAGCATGCCTGATCCATCTTTTAATGTTCAATCATGAAAATCAATCTAATATTTTACATGTAAGCTATTATTGTATGCCACCGAGGTCCTTCAGAGTCATTGTATCTAGCTAGCCAGAGTTTTATCGACAAGAAATGTAACAACTCTTGTATATATCTAAAAAAAAACGAAATGTCGACTTGGTAGGGTGTCCGAGCAGTATTAGCTTACAAGTTCGTATATGGTTGGTGTAGGCCCGTGACGTCTTTACCGTAGAGCGGCAGAGCTCGTTCTCAAGTTGACTGATGTATCACACGTTCCTAAGTCAGGGTAGGAACTCTGTGTGCTCGATATATATATATATATATATGTTGTACCTAGTAGCCAGAATGTCGTACTTGGCCTACTATGCAAGGCCCGATTTGCCTAATAAGTCAAGTTTTCCTGAATTTATATAATTTTCAAAAATTTTTCTTACGAAAAGATAAATCTGTCCATTTCATAATGTATAAGTTAATTTGTTTAAATTTGAGTTAAAACTAATGTAGATTATATAACCTAACCTAACCTAACCTAACCTATCTTAACCTAATCAACCAACCTAACGACCTAACCTAACCTAACCTAACCTAACCTAACCTAACCTAACCTATCTTAACCTAACCTAACCTAACCTAAACCTAACCCAACCTAACCTAACCTAACCTAACCTAACCTATCTTAACCTAACCTAACCTAACCTAACCTAACCCAACCTAACCTAACCTAATCTATCTTAACCTAACCTATCTTAACCCAACCTAACCTAACCTATCTTAACCCAACCTAACCTAACCTAACCTATCTTAACCTAACCTAACCTAACACAACTAAGAACCTAACCTAACCTAACCTAACCTAACCTATCTTAACCTAATCAACCCAACCTAACGTAACCTAACCTAACCTAACCTAACCTAACCTAACCTAACCTAACCTATCTCTAACCTAACCTAACCTAACCTAACCTAACCTAACCTAACCTAACCTAACCTAACCTAACCTATCGTAACCTAACCTAACCTAACCTAACCTAACCTAACCTAACCTAACCTAATCTATCTTAACCTAACCTATCTTAACCCAACCTAACCTAACCTATCTTAACCCAACCTAACCTAACCTAACCTATCTTAACCTAACCTAACCTAACACAACTAAGTCAGTAATTTATGGTCGTAATATTAAATAATTATGATAATTCACACGTGCTCGAGGAAGCTCTTCCTGGCCCAGCTGGGGTCACTGCCTGTAAAAGATGGGAGCACTTCAGAGACGCTGTGTTCAACGCTGCCATTTCCACCTTTGGCAAGAAGACCAGCAGGTCGGCAGACTGGTTCGAGGCTCACTCGGAAGAGATGACACCTGTAATCGAAGAGAAGAGAAACGCCTTGGCAGCCTACAAAGCCTGCCCAAGTCGGCGCAACCCAACCTAACCTAACCTAATCCGAGTATTGCGTTCTGGCTACTAGGTACAACATATATATATATATATATATATATATATATATATATATATATATATATATATATATATATATATATATATATATATATATATATATATATATATATATATATATATATATAGGTACGACCACACCTACCACTTGAAGGAATTATATTGTTCATCCCCATCCCATGGAACAAGGGGATCTGGACCATCCCATGGAACAAGGGGATCTGGACCATCCCATGGAACAAGGGGATCTGGACCCCATCCCATGGACCAAGGGGATCTGGACCCATCCCATGGAACAAGGGGATCTGGACCATCCCATGGAACAAGGGGATCTGGACCATCCCATGGAACAAGGGGATCTGGACCCATCCCATGGAACAAGGGGATCTAGATCATCCCATGGAACAAGGGGATCTGGACCATCCCATGGAACAAGGGGATCTGGACCATCCCATGGAACAAGGGGATCTGGACCATCCCATGGAACAAGGGGATCTGGACCATCCCATGGAACAAGGGGATCTGGACCATCCCATGGAACAAGGGGACCTGGACCATCCCATGGAACAAGGGGATCTGGACCATCCCATGGAACAAGGGGATCTAGACCCATGGAACAAGGGGATCTGGACCCATGGAACAAGGGGATCTGGACCCATGGAACAAGGGGATCTGGACCTATGGAACAAGGGGATCTGGACCCATGGAACAAGGGGATCTGGACCCATGGAACAAGGGGATCTGGACCCATGGAACAAGGGGATCTGAACCAATGAACAAGTTCTCTGCAGAACCAATAATTTAAGCCAGAAAGTCAAAAACCCAACAAGGGGCTCCACCTCTCATCATATGAGATTCAGAGATGATTGAATAAAATACTGAGAGGAGCGCCGTAAAGCAGGGGATAAGTGGCCATTACCTCAACAAACGACCGAACTGCTCCCAGCGGAACAAGCCTCGCTATGGTAATTATGCTTAACAAATTTACTAAATTTGCTCCATTTTTGTTCTTATTGCAGACCTTCCCTGGCTGACTGAACGCCAGGAGGCTGCGTTCACTTCCTGCTGCTCCAGACTAGGGTGTGGGAGCGTTCACTTCCTGCTGCTCCAGACTAGGGTGTGGGAGCGTTCACTTTCTGGTGCTCCAGACCAGGGTGTGGGAGCGTTCACTTCCTGGTGCTCCAGACTAGGGTGTGGGAGCGTTCACTTTCTGGTGCACCAGACTAGGGTGTGGGAGCGTTCACTTCCTCGTGCTCCAGCCCAGGGTGTGGGAGCGTTCACTTCCTCGTGCTCCAGACTAGGGTGTGGGAGCGTTCACTTCCTGGTGCTCCAGAATAGGGTGTGGGAGCGTTCACTTCCTGGTGCTCCAGACTAGGGTGTGGGAGCGTTCACTTCCTGGTGCTCCAGACCAGGGTGTGGGAGCGTTCACTTCCTGGTGCTCCAGACCAGGGTGTGGGAGCGTTCACTTCCTGGTGCACCAGACTAGGGTGTGGGAGCGTTCACTTCCTGGTGCTCCAGACTAGGGTGTGGGAGCGTTCACTTCCTCGTGCTCCAGCCCAGGGTGTGGGAGCGTTCACTTCCTGGTGCTCCAGACTAGGGTGTGGGAGCGTTCACTTCCTGGTGCTCCAGACTAGGGTGTGGGAGCGTTCACTTCCTGGTGCTCCAGACTAGGGTGTGGGAGCGTTCACTTCCTGGTGCTCCAGACTAGGGTGTGGGAGCGTTCACTTCCTGGTGCTCCAGACCAGGGTGTGGGAGCGTTCACTTCCTGGTGCTCCAGACTAGGGTGTGAGAGCGTTCACTTCCTGCTGCTCCAGACCAGGGTGTGGGAGCGTTCATTTCCTGGTGCACCAGACTAGTGTGTGGGAGCGTTCACTTCCTGGTGCTCCAGACCAGGGTGTGGGAGCGTTCACTTCCTGGTGCTCCAGACTAGGGTGTGGGAGCGTTCATTTCCTGGTGGACCAGACTAGGGTGTGGGAGCGTTCACTTCCTGGTGCTCCAGACTAGGGTGTGGGAGCGTTCACTTCCTGGTGCTCCAGACTAGGGTGTGGGAGCGTTCACTTCCTGGTGCTCCAGACCAGGGTGTGGGAGCGTTCACTTCCTGGTGCTCCAGACCAGGGTGTGGGAGCGTTCACTTCCTGGTGCTCCAGACCAGGGTGTGGGAGCGTTCACTTCCTGGTGCTCCAGACTAGGGTGTGGGAGCGTTCACTTCCTGGTGCTCCAGACCAGGGTGTGGGAGCGTTCACTTCCTGGTGCTCCAGACCAGGGTGTGGGAGCGTTCACTTCCTGGTGCTCCAGACTAGGGTGTGGGAGCGTTCACTTCCTGGTGCTCCAGACCAGGGTGTGGGAGCGTTCACTTCCTGGTGCTCCAGACCAGGGTGTGGGAGCGTTCATTTCCTGCTGCTCCAGACCAGGGTGTGGGAGCGTTCACTTCCTGGTGCTCCAGACCAGGGTGTGGGAGCGTTCATTTCCTGCTGCTCCAGACTAGGGTGTGGGAGCGTTCACTTAATGCTGCTCCCGACTAGGGTGTGGGGGCGTTCATTTCCTGCTGCTCCAGACCAGGGTGTGGGAGCGTTCACTTCCTGGTGCTCCAGACCAGGGTGTGGGAGCGTTCATTTCCTGCTGATCCAGACTAGGGTGTGGGAGCGTTCACTTCCTGGTGCTCCAGACTAGGGTGTGGGAGCGTTCACTTCCTGCTGCTCCAGACTAGGGTGTGGGAGCGTTCATTTCCTGCTGCTCCAGACCAGGGTAAGGGAGCGTTCACTTCCTGGTGCTCCAGACTAGGGTGTGGGAGCGTTCACTTCCTGCTGCTCCAGACTAGGGTGTGGGAGCGTTCATTTCCTGCTGCTCCAGACTAGGGTGTGGGAGCGTTCACTTCCTGGTGCTCCAGATTAGGGTGTGGGAGCGTTCACTTCCTGGTGCTCCAGACTAGGGTGTGGGAGCATTCACTTCCTGGTGCTCCAGACTAGGGTGTGGGAGCGTTCAC
This sequence comes from Procambarus clarkii, assembly GCF_020424385.1. NCBI lineage: Eukaryota > Metazoa > Arthropoda > Malacostraca > Decapoda > Cambaridae > Procambarus > Procambarus clarkii. Next base: position 25,176 of record NW_025554306.1, on the reverse strand, counting down.
TTCCTGGTGCTCCAGACCAGGGTGTGGGAGCGTTCACTTCCTGGTGCTCCAGACCAGGGTGTGGGAGCGTTCACTTCCTGGTGCTCCAGACCAGGGTGTGGGAGCGTTCACTTCCTGGTGCTCCAGACCAGGGTGTAGGAGCGTTCACTTCCTGGTGCTCCAGACTAGGGTGTGGGAGCGTTCACTTCCTGATGCTCCAGACCAGGGTGTGGGAGCGTTCACTTCCTGGTGCTCCAGACTAGGGTGTGGGAGCGTTCACTTCCTGGTGCTCCAGACCAGGGTGTGGGAGCGTTCACTTCCTGGTGCTCCAGACTAGGGTGTGGGAGCGTTCACTTCCTGGTGCTCCAGACCAGGGTGTGGGAGCGTTCACTTCCTGCTGCTCCAGACAAGGGTGTGGGAGCGTTCACTTCCTGGTGCTCCAGAGTAGGGTGTGGGAGCGTTCACTTCCTGCTGCTCCAGACTAGGGTGTGGGAGCGTTCACTTCCTGGTGCTCCAGACTAGGGTGTGGGAGCGTTCACTTCCTGGTGCTCCAGACAAGGGTGTGGGAGCGTTCACTTCCTGGTGCTCCAGACCAGGGTGTGGGAGCGTTCACTTCCTGGTGCTCCAGACTAGGGTGTGGGAGCGTTCACTTCCTGGTGCTCCAGACAAGGGTGTGGGAGCGTTCACTTCCTGGTGCTCCAGACTAGGGTGTGGGAGCGTTCACTTCCTGGTGCTCCAGACTAGGGTGTGGGAGCGTTCACTTCCTGCTGCTCCAGACCAGGGTGTGGGAGCGTTCACTTCCTGGTGCTCCAGACTAGGGTGTGGGAGCGTTCATTTCCTGGTGGTCCAGACCAGGGTGTGGGAGCGTTCACTTCCTGGTGCTCCAGACTAGGGTGTGGGAGCGTTCATTTCCTGGTGCTCCAGACTAGGGTGTGGGAGCGTTCACTTCCTGGTGCTCCAGACCAGGGTGTGGGAGCGTTCACTTCCTGGTGCATTAGACTAGGGTGTGGGAGCGTTCACTTCCTGGTGCTCCAGACCTGGGTGTGGGAGCGTTCACTTCCTGGTGCTCCAGACCAGGGTGTGGGAGCGTTCACTTCCTGGTGCATTAGACTAGGGTGTGGGAGCGTTCACTTCCTGGTGCTCCAGACTAGGGTGTGGGAGCGTTCACTTCCTGGTGCTCCAGACCAGGGTGTGGGAGCGTTCACTTCCTGGTGCTCCAGACCAGGGTGTGGGAGCGTTCACTTCCTGGTGCTCCAGACCAGGGTGTGGGAGCGTTCACTTCCTGGTGCTCCAGACTAGGGTGTGGGAGCGTTCACTTCCTGGTGCTCCAGACTAGGGTGTGGGAGCGTTCACTTCCTGGTGCTCCAGACCAGGGTGTGGGAGCGTTCACTTCCTGGTGCTCCAGACCAGGGTGTGGGAGCGTTCACTTCCTGGTGCTCCAGACTAGGGTGTGGGAGCGTTCACTTTCAGGTGCACCAGACTAGAGTGTGGGAGCGTTCACTTCCTGGTGCTCCAGACTAGGGTGTGGGAGCGTTCACTTCCTGGTGCTCCAGACTAGGGTGTGGGAGCGTTCACTTCCTGGTGCTCCAGACTAGGGTGTGGGAGCGTTCATTTCCTGGTGCTCCAGACCAGGGTGTGGGAGCGTTCACTTCCTCGTGCTCCAGACTAGGGTGTGGGAGCGTTCACTTCCTGGTGCTCCAGACCAGGGTGTGGGAGCGTTCACTTCCTGGTGCTCCAGACTAGGTTGTGGGAGCGTTCACTTTCAGGTGCACCAGACTAGAGTGTGGGAGCGTTCACTTCCTGGTGCTCCAGACTAGGGTGTGGGAGCGTTCATTTCCTGGTGCTCCAGACTAGGGTGTGGGAGCGTTCATTTCCTGGTGCTCCAGACCAGGGTGTGGGAGCGTTCACTTCCTGGTGCTCCAGACTAGGGTGTGGGAGCGTTCACTTCCTGGTGCTCCAGACTAGGGTGTGGGAGCGTTCAGGTGCTGTGGGGAGCGTTCACTTCCTGGTGCTCCAGACTAGGGTGTGGGAGCGTTCATTTCCTGGTGCTCCAGACTAGGGTGTGGGAGCGTTCACTTCCTGGTGCTCCAGACCAGGGTGTGGGAGCGTTCACTTCCTGGTGCTCCAGACTAGGGTGTGGGAGCGTTCACTTCCTGGTGGTCCAGACTAGGGTGTGGGAGCGTTCACTTCCTGGTGCTCCAGACTAGGGTGTGGGAGCGTTCACTTCCTGGTGCTCCAGACTAGGGTGTGGGAGCGTTCACTTCCTGGTGGTCCAGACCAGGGTGTGGGAGCGTTCACTTCCTGGTGCTCCAGACCAGGGTGTGGGAGCGTTCACTTCCTGGTGCTCCAGACTAGGGTGTGGGAGCGTTCACTTCCTGGTGCTCCAGACTAGGGTGTGGGAGCGTTCACTTCCTGGTGCTCCAGACTAGGGTGTGGGAGCGTTCACTTCCTGGTGGTCCAGACCAGGGTGTGGGAGCGTTCACTTCCTGCTGCTCCAGACTAGGGTGTGGGAGCGTTCACTTCCTGCTTCTCCAGACTAGCGTAACAGTGAATACAACTAGGAGAATACAACTAGATAAATACAACCAGGTGAATACAACTAGGAGAATACAACTAGGAGAATACAACTAGGTGAATACAACTAGATAAATACAACTGGGTGAATACAACTAGGTGAATACAACTAGGTGAATACAACTAGGAGAATACAACTAGATAAATACAACCAGGTGAATACAACTAGGAGAATACAACTAGGAGAATACAACTAGGTGAATACAACTAGGTGAATACAACTAGATAAATACAACTAGGTGAATACAACTAGGAGAATACAACTAGGTGAATACAACTAGGTGAATACAACTAGGTGAATACAACTATAAGAATACAACTAAATGAATACAACTAGGTGAATACAACTAGGTGAATACAACTAGGAGAATACAACTAGGAGAATACAACTAGGAGAATACAACTAGATAAATACAACTAGGTGAATACAACTAGGTGAATAAAACTAGGTGAATACAACTAGGTGAATACAACTAGGTGAATACAACTAGATAAATACAACTAGGTGAATACAACTAGGTGAATACAACTTGGTGAATACAACTAGATAAATACAACTAGGTGAATACAACTAGGTGAATACAACTAGGTGAATACAACTAGATAAATACAACTAGGTGAATACAACTAGGTGAATACAACTAGGTGAATACAACTAGGAGAATACAACTAGATATATACAACCAGGTGAATACAACTAGGAGAATACAACTAGGTGAATACAACTAGATAAATACAACTAGGTGAATACAACTAGGTGAATACAACAAGGTGAATACAACTAGGAGAATACAACTAGATAAATACAACCAGGTGAATACAACTAGGAGAATACAACTAGGTGAATACAACTAGGTGAATACAACAAGGTGAATACAACTAGGAGAATACAACTAGATATAAACAACCAGGTGAATACAACTAGGAGAATACAACTAGGTGAATACAACTAGATAAATACAACTAGGTGAATACAACTAGGTGAATACAACTAGGTGAATACAACTAGGTGAATACAACTAGATGAATATAACTAGGAAATACAACTAGGTGAATAAAACCAGGTGAATACAACTAGGCGAATACAACTAGGTGAATACAACTAGGAGAATACAACTAGGTGAATACAACTAGGCGAATACAACTAGGTGAATACAACTAGGTGAATACAACTAGATAAATACAACTAGGTGAATACAACTAGGTGAATACAACTAGGTGAATACAACTAGGTGAATACAACTAGGTGAATACAACTAGGTGAATACAACTAGATAAATACAACTAGGTGAATACAACTAGGTGAATACAACTAGGTGAATACAAGGGTGAATACAACTAGGTGAATACAACTAGATAAATACAACTAGGTGAATACAACTAGGTGAATACAACTAGGTGAATACAACTAGATAAATACAACTAGGTGAATACAACTAGGTGAATACAACTAGGTGAATACAACTAGATAAATACAACTAGGTGAATACAACCAGGTGAATACAACTAGGTGAATACAACTAGGAGAATACAACTAGATATATACAACCAGGTGAATACAACTAGGAGAATACAACTAGGTGAATACAACTAGATAAATACAACTAGGTGAATACAACTAGGTGAATACAACAAGGTGAATACAACTAGGAGAATACAACTAGATAAATACAACCAGGTGAGTACAACTAGGAGAATACAACTAGGTGAATACAACTAGGTGAATACAACTAGGTGAATACAACTAGGAGAATACAACTAGATATAAACAACCAGGTGAATACAACTAGGAGAATACAACTAGGTGAATACAACTAGATAAATACAACTAGGTGAATACAACTAGGTGAATACAACTTGGTGAATACAACTAGGTGAATACAACTAGGTGAATATAACTAGGAAATACAACTAGGTGAATACAACCAGGTGAATACAACTAGGCGAATACAACTAGGTGAATACAACTAGGAGAATACAACTAGGTGAATACAACTAGGCGAATACAACTAGGTGAATACAACTAGGTGAATACAACTAGGCGAATACAACTAGGTGAATACAACTAGGTGAATACAACTAGGAGAATACAACTAGGTGAATACAACTAGGCGAATACAACTAGGCGAATACAACTAGGAGAATACAACCAGGTGAATACAACTAGGAGAATACAACTAGGTGAATACAACTAGGTGAATACAACTAGGTGAATACAACTAGGTGAATACAACTAGGTGAATACAATTAGGTGAATACAACTAGGTGAACACAACTAGGTGAATACAACTAGGTGAATACAACTAGGAGAATACAACTAGGAGAATACAACTAGGTGAATGCAACTAGGAGAATACAACTTGGAAAATACAACTAGGTGAATACAACTAGGAGAATACAACTAGGAGAATACAACTAGGTGAATGCAACTAGGAGAATACAACTTGGAAAATACAACTAGGTGAATACAACCAGGTGAATACAACTAGGAGAATACAACTAGGTGAATACAACTAGGAGAATACTACTAGGTGAATACAACTAGGAGAATACAACCAGGTGAATACAACTAGGAAAATACAACTAGGTGAATACAACCAGGTGAATACAACTAGGCGAATACAACTAGGAGAATACAACCAGGTGAATACAACTAGGTGAATACAACTAGGAAAATACAACTAGGTGAATACAACCAGGTGAATACAACTAGGCGAATACAACTAGGTGAATACAACTAGGAGAATACAACTAGGTGAATACAACTAGGAGAATACAACTAGGTGAATACAACTAGGAGAATACAACCAGGTGAATACAACTTGGAGAATACAACTAGGTGAATACAACTAGGTGAATACAACTAGGTGAATACAACCAGATGAATACAACTTGGAGAATACAATTAGGTGAATACAACTAGGTGAATACAACCAGATGAATACAACTTGGAGAATACAATTAGGTGAATACATAGACTTGTTTCGCTGAAGGCATAATCTTCACTTCTTTAGGTAAAACTTTCTATTTGATACAATATTTATTTGAAAATACTTTTAATACATATATGGTTATTACTTATTTGAGCTGTCTCAGGTGTTATTGGACCCATTATGTGTTCCTGTCTCAGGTGTTATTGGACCTATTCTGTGTTCCTGTCTCAGGTGTTATTGGGCCCATTATGTGTTCCTGTCTCAGGTGTTATTGGGCCTATTCTGTGTTCCTGTCTCAGGTGTTATTGGGCCTATTCTGTGTTCCTGTCTCAGGTGTTATTGGACCTATTCTGTGTTCCTGTCTCAGGTGTTATTGGACCTATTCTGTGTTCCTGTCTCAGGTGTTATTGGGCCTATTCTGTGTTCCTGTCTCAGGTGTTATTGGGCCTATTCTGTGTTCCTGTCTCAGGTGTTATTGGGCCTATTATGTGTTCCTGTCTCAGGTGTTATTGGGCCTATTCTGTGTTCCTGTCTCAGGTGTTATTGGGCCTATTATGTGTTCCTGTCTCAGGTGTTATTGGACCTATTCTGTGTTCCTGTCTCAGGTGTTATTGGGCCTATTATGTGTTCCTGTCTCAGGTGTTATTGGGCCTATTCTGTGTTCCTGTCTCAGGTGTTATTGGGCCTATTATGTGTTCCTGTCTCAGGTGTTATTGGGCCTATTCTGTGTTCCTGTCTCAGGTGTTATTGGGCCTATTCTGTGTTCCTGTCTCAGGTGTTATTGGGCCTATTCTGTGTTCCTGTCTCAGGTGTTATTGGGCCTATTCTGTGTTCCTGTCTCAGGTGTTATTGGGCCTATTCTGTGTTCCTGTCTCAGGTGTTATTGGGCCTATTCTGTGTTCCTGTCTCAGGTGTTATTGGGCCTATTCTGTGTTCCTGTCTCAGGTGTTATTGGGCCTATTCTGTGTTCCTGTCTCAGGTGTTATTGGGCCTATTCTGTGTTCCTGTCTCAGGTGTTATTGGACCCATTATGTGTTCCTGTCTCAGGTGTTATTGGGCCTATTCTGTGTTCCTGTCTCAGGTGTTATTGGGCCTATTCTGTGTTCCTGTCTCAGGTGTTATTGGACCCATTCTGTGTTCCTGTCTCAGGTGTTATTGGGCCTATTCTGTGTTCCTGTCTCAGGTGTTATTGGGCCTATTCTGTGTTCCTGTCTCAGGTGTTATTGGGCCTATTCTGTGTTCCTGTCTCAGGTGTTATTGGGCCTATTCTGTGTTCCTGTCTCAGGTGTTATTGGGCCTATTCTGTGTTCCTGTCTCAGGTGTTATTGGACCCATTATGTGTTCCTGTCTCAGGTGTTTTTGGGCCTATTCTGTGTTCCTGTCTCAGGTGTTATTGGACCCATTCTGTGTTCCTGTCTCAGGTGTTATTGGGCCTATTCTGTGTTCCTGTCTCAGGTGTTATTGGGCCTATTCTGTGTTCCTGTCTCAGGTGTTATTGGACCCATTATGTGTTCCTGTCTCAGGTGTTATTGGGCCTATTCTGTGTTCCTGTCTCAGGTGTTATTGGACCCATTCTGTGTTCCTGTCTCAGGTGTTATTGGGCCTATTCTGTGTTCCTGTCTCAGGTGTTATTGGACCCATTCTGTGTTCCTGTCTCAGGTGTTATTGGGCCTATTATGTGTTCCTGTCTCAGGTGTTATTGGACCCATTCTGTGTTCCTGTCTCAGGTGTTATTGGGCCTATTCTGTGTTCCTGTCTCAGGTGTTATTGGACCCATTCTGTGTTCCTGTCTCAGGTGTTATTGGGCCCATTATGTGTTCCTTTCTCAGGTGTTATTGGGCCTATTCTGTGTTCCTGTCTCAGGTGTTATTGGGCCCATTATGTGTTCCTGTCTCAGGTGTTATTGGGCCTATTCTGTGTTCCTGTCTCAGGTGTTATTGGGCCTATTCTGTGTTCCTGTCTCAGGTGTTATTGGGCCTATTCTGTGTTCCTGTCTCAGGTGTTATTGGGCCTATTATGTGTTCCTGTCTCAGGTGTTATTGGGCCTATTCTGTGTTCCTGTCTCAGGTGTTATTGGGCCCATTATGTGTTCCTGTCTCAGGTGTTATTGGGCCTATTATGTGTTCCTGTCTCAGGTGTTATTGGGCCCATTATGTGTTCCTGTCTCAGGTGTTATTGGGCCCATTATGTGTTCCTGTCTCAGGTGTTATTGGGCCCATTATGTGTTCCTGTCTCAGGTGTTATTGGGCCCATTATGTGTTCCTGTCTCAGGTGTTATTGGGCCCATTATGTGTTCCTGTCTCAGGTGTTATTGGGCCCATTATGTGTTCCTGTCTCAGGTGTGTTCCTGTCTCAGGTGTTATTGGGCCTATTCTGTGTTCCTGTCTCAGGTGTTATTGGGCCTATTCTGTGTTCCTGTCTCAGGTGTTATTGGGCCTATTCTGTGTTCCTGTCTCAGGTGTTATTGGGCCTATTCTGTGTTCCTGTCTCAGGTGTTATTGGGCCTATTCTGTGTTCCTGTCTCAGGTGTTATTGGGCCTATTCTGTGTTCCTGTCTCAGGTGTTATTGGGCCTATTCTGTGTTCCTGTCTCAGGTGTTATTGGACCTATTCTGTGTTCCTGTCTCAGGTGTTATTGGGCCTATTCTGTGTTCCTGTCTCAGGTGTTATTGGACCCATTCTGTGTTCCTGTCTCAGGTGTTATTGGGCCCATTATGTGTTCCTGTCTCAGGTGTTATTGGGCCCATTATGTGTTCCTGTCTCAGGTGTTATTGGACCTATTCTGTGTTCCTGTCTCAGGTGTTATTGGACCTATTCTGTGTTCCTGTCTCAGGTGTTATTGGGCCTATTCTGTGTTCCTGTCTCAGGTGTTATTGGACCTATTCTGTGTTCCTGTCTCAGGTGTTATTGGACCTATTCTGTGTTCCTGTCTCAGGTGTTATTGGGCCTATTCTGTGTTCCTGTCTCAGGTGTTATTGGACCTATTCTGTGTTCCTGTCTCAGGTGTTATTGGGCCTATTCTGTGTTCCTGTCTCAGGTGTTATTGGACCTATTCTGTGTTCCTGTCTCAGGTGTTATTGGGCCTATTCTGTGTTCCTGTCTCAGGTGTTATTGGGCCTATTCTGTGTTCCTGTCTCAGGTGTTATTGGGCCTATTCTGTGTTCCTGTCTCAGGTGTTATTGGGCCTATTCTGTGTTCCTGTCTCAGGTGTTATTGGGCCTATTCTGTGTTCCTGTCTCAGGTGTTATTGGACCCATTATGTGTTCCTGTCTCAGGTGTTATTGGGCCTATTCTGTGTTCCTGTCTCAGGTGTTATTGGGCCTATTCTGTGTTCCTGTCTCAGGTGTTATTGGACCCATTCTGTGTTCCTGTCTCAGGTGTTATTGGGCCTATTCTGTGTTCCTGTCTCAGGTGTTATTGGGCCTATTCTGTGTTCCTGTCTCAGGTGTTATTGGGCCTATTCTGTGTTCCTGTCTCAGGTGTTATTGGGCCTATTCTGTGTTCCTGTCTCAGGTGTTATTGGGCCTATTCTGTGTTCCTGTCTCAGGTGTTATTGGACCCATTATGTGTTCCTGTCTCAGGTGTTATTGGGCCTATTCTGTGTTCCTGTCTCAGGTGTTATTGGACCCATTCTGTGTTCCTGTCTCAGGTGTTATTGGGCCTATTCTGTGTTCCTGTCTCAGGTGTTATTGGGCCTATTCTGTGTTCCTGTCTCAGGTGTTATTGGACCCATTATGTGTTCCTGTCTCAGGTGTTATTGGGCCTATTCTGTGTTCCTGTCTCAGGTGTTATTGGACCCATTCTGTGTTCCTGTCTCAGGTGTTATTGGGCCTATTCTGTGTTCCTGTCTCAGGTGTTATTGGACCCATTCTGTGTTCCTGTCTCAGGTGTTATTGGGCCTATTATGTGTTCCTGTCTCAGGTGTTATTGGACCCATTCTGTGTTCCTGTCTCAGGTGTTATTGGGCCTATTCTGTGTTCCTGTCTCAGGTGTTATTGGACCCATTCTGTGTTCCTGTCTCAGGTGTTATTGGGCCCATTATGTGTTCCTGTCTCAGGTGTTATTGGGCCTATTCTGTGTTCCTGTCTCAGGTGTTATTGGGCCCATTATGTGTTCCTGTCTCAGGTGTTATTGGGCCTATTCTGTGTTCCTGTCTCAGGTGTTATTGGGCCTATTCTGTGTTCCTGTCTCAGGTGTTATTGGGCCTATTCTGTGTTCCTGTCTCAGGTGTTATTGGGCCCATTATGTGTTCCTGTCTCAGGTGTTATTGGGCCTATTCTGTGTTCCTGTCTCAGGTGTTATTGGGCCCATTATGTGTTCCTGTCTCAGGTGTTATTGGGCCTATTATGTGTTCCTGTCTCAGGTGTTACTGGGCCCATTATGTGTTCCTGTCTCAGGTGTTATTGGGCCCATTATGTGTTCCTGTCTCAGGTGTTATTGGGCCCATTATGTGTTCCTGTCTCAGGTGTTATTGGGCCCATTATGTGTTCCTGTCTCAGGTGTTATTGGGCCCATTATGTGTTCCTGTCTCAGGTGTTATTGGGCCCATTATGTGTTCCTGTCTCAGGTGTGTTCCTGTCTCAGGTGTTATTGGGCCTATTCTGTGTTCCTGTCTCAGGTGTTATTGGGCCTATTCTGTGTTCCTGTCTCAGGTGTTATTGGGCCTATTCTGTGTTCCTGTCTCAGGTGTTATTGGGCCTATTCTGTGTTCCTGTCTCAGGTGTTATTGGGCCTATTCTGTGTTCCTGTCTCAGGTGTTATTGGGCCTATTCTGTGTTCCTGTCTCAGGTGTTATTGGGCCTATTCTGTGTTCCTGTCTCAGGTGTTATTGGGCCTATTCTGTGTTCCTGTCTCAGGTGTTATTGGACCTATTCTGTGTTCCTGTCTCAGGTGTTATTGGGCCTATTCTGTGTTCCTGTCTCAGGTGTTATTGGACCCATTCTGTGTTCCTGTCTCAGGTGTTATTGGGCCCATTATGTGTTCCTGTCTCAGGTGTTATTGGGCCCATTATGTGTTCCTGTCTCAGGTGTTATTGGACCTATTCTGTGTTCCTGTCTCAGGTGTTATTGGACCTATTCTGTGTTCCTGTCTCAGGTGTTATTGGGCCTATTCTGTGTTCCTGTCTCAGGTGTTATTGGACCTATTCTGTGTTCCTGTCTCAGGTGTTATTGGGCCTATTCTGTGTTCCTGTCTCAGGTGTTATTGGACCCATTATGTGTTCCTGTCTCAGGTGTTATTGGGCCTATTCTGTGTTCCTGTCTCAGGTGTTATTGGGCCTATTCTGTGTTCCTGTCTCAGGTGTTATTGGGCCTATTCTGTGTTCCTGTCTCAGGTGTTATTGGGCCTATTCTGTGTTCCTGTCTCAGGTGTTATTGGGCCTATTCTGTGTTCCTGTCTCAGGTGTTATTGGGCCTATTCTGTGTTCCTGTCTCAGGTGTTATTGGGCCTATTATGTGTTCCTTTCCCTATTATGTGTTCCTTTCCCTATTATGTGTTCAGTTCCCTATTCTGTGTTCCCTTCCCTATTATGTGTTCAGTTCCCTATTCTGTGTTCCCTTCCCTATTCTGTGTTCAGTTCCCTATTCTGTGTTCAGTTCCCTATTATGTGTTCCTTTCCCTATTATGTGTTCAGTTCCCTATTCTGTGTTCCCTTCCCTATTCTGTGTTCAGTTCCCTATTCTGTGTTCAGTTCCCTATTATGTGTTCTTTTCCCTATTATGTGTTCAGTTCCCTATTCTGTGTTCCCTTCCCTATTCTGTGTTCAGTTCCCTATTCTGTGTTCAGTTCCCTATTATGTGTTCAGTTCCCTATTATGTGTTCAGTTCCCTATTCTGTGTTCAGTTCCCTATTATAGTGTTCAGTTCCCTATTCTGTGTTCAGTTCCCTATTATGTGTTCAGTTCCCTATTCTGTGTTCAGTTCCCTATTCTGTGTTCAGTTCCCTATTATGTGTTCAGTTCCCTATTCTGTGTTCAGTTCCCTATTCTGTGTTCAGTTCCCTATTATGTGTTCAGTTCCCTATTATGTGTTCAGTTCCCTATTATGTGTTCAGTTCCCTATTATGTGTTCAGTTCCCTATTATGTGTTCAGTTCCCTATTCTGTGTTCAGTTCCCTATTATGTGTTCAGTTCCCTATTATGTGTTCAGTTCCCTATTCTGTGTTCAGTTCCCTATTCTGTGTTCAGTTCCCTATTATGTGTTCAGTTCCCTATTATGTGTTCCCTTCCCTATTATGTGTTCAGTTCCCTATTATGTGTTCAGTTCCCTATTATGTGTTCCCTTCCCTATTATGTGTTCAGTTCCCTATTATGTGTTCAGTTCCCTATTATGTGTTCCCTTCCCTATTATGTGTTCAGTTCCCTATTATGTGTTCAGTTCCCTATTATGTGTTCAGTTCCCTATTCTGAAAATGGGGTACCTGACAAATTCTTCTTCCCCATTAAGAATAGGGAAGTCGTAACTGACTTACCCATTATTATTCTTTTGACACCAAGAATGTGATATATGACGTTCCTGGGCTTGGTATATGTGTTATATGTTGATTGTAAGTCGCTATCTTTTGTTACGTCACCCGTCGCTATCTTTTGTTACGTCACCCGTCGCTATCTTTTGTTACGTCACCCGTCGCTATCTTTTGTTACGTCACCCGTCGCTATCTTTTGTTACGTCACCCGTCGCTATCTTTTGTTACGTCACCCGTCGCTATCTTTTGTTACGTCACCCGTCGCTATCTTTTGTTACGTCACCCGTCGCTATCTTTTGTTACGTCACCCGTCGCTATCACTTGTTACGTCACCCGTCGCTATCTTTTGTTACGTCACCCGTCGCTATCTTTTGTTACGTCACCCGTCGCTATCTTTTGTTACGTCACCCGTCGCTATCTTTTGTTACGTCACCCGTCGCTATCTTTTGTTACGTCACCCGTCTCTATCTTTTGTTACGTCACCCGTCGCTATCTTTTGTTACGTCACCCGTCGCTATCTTTTGTTACGTCACCCGTCGCTATCTTTTGTGACGTCACCCGTCGCTATCTTTTGTTACGCCACCCGTCGCTATCACTTGTTACGTCACCCGTCGCTATCTTTTGTTACGTCACCCGTCGCTATCACTTGTTACGTCACCCGTCGCTATCTTTGTTACGTCACCCGTCGCTATCTTTTGTTACGTCACCCGTCACTATCTTTTGTTACGTCACCCGTCGCTATCTTTTGTTACGTCACCCGTCGCTATCTTTTGTTACGTCACCCGTCGCTATCTTTTGTGACGTCACCCGTCGCTATCTTTTGTTACGCCACCCGTCGCTATCACTTGTTACGTCACCCGTCGCTATCTTTTGTTACGTCACCCGTCGCTATCACTTGTTACGTCACCCGTCGCTATCTTTTGTTACGTCACCCGTCGCTATCTTTTGTTACGTCACCCGTCGCTATCTTTTGTTACGTCACCCGTCGCTATCTTTTGTTACGTCACCCGTCGCTATCTTTGTTACGTCACCCGTCACTATCTTTTGTTACGTCACCCGTCGCTATCTTTTGTTACGTCACCCGTCGCTATCTTTTGTTACGTCACCCGTCGCTATCACTTGTTACGTCACCCGTCGCTATCTTTTGTTACGTCACTCGTCGCTATCTTTTGTTACGTCACCCGTCGCTATCTTTTGTTACGTCACCCGTCGCTATCACTTGTTACGCCACCCGTCGCTATCTTTTGTTACGTCACCCGTCGCTATCACTTGTTACGCCACCCGTCGCTATCTTTTGTTACGTCACCCGTCGCTATCTTTTGTTACGTCACCCGTCGCTATCACTTGTTACGTCACCCGTCGCTATCTTTTGTTACGTCACCCGTCGCTATCTTTTGTTACGTCACCCGTCGCTATCACTTGTTACGACACCCGTCGCTATCTTTTGTTACGTCACCCGTCGCTATCACTTGTTACGCCACCCGTCGCTATCTTTTGTTACGTCACCCGTCGCTATCACTTGTTACGCCACCCGTCGCTATCTTTTGTTACGTCACCCGTCGCTATCACTTGTTACGCCACCCGTCGCTATCTTTTGTTACGTAACCCGTCGCTATCTTTTGTTACGTCACCCGTCGCTATCTTTTGTTACGTCACCCGTCGCTATCTTTTGTTACGTCACCCGTCGCTATCTTTTGTTACGTCACCCGTCGCTATCTTTTGTTACGTCACCCGTCGCTATCTTTTGTTACGTCACCCGTCGCTATCTTTTGTTACGTCACCCGTCGCTATCTTTTGTTACGTCACCCGTCGCTATCTTTTGTTACGTAACCCGTCGCTATCTTTTGTTACGTCACCCGTCGCTATCTTTTGTTACGTCACCCGTCGCTATCTTTTGTTACGTCACCCGTCGCTATCTTTTGTTACGTCACCCGTCACTATCTTTTGTTACGTCACCCGTCGCTATCTTTTGTTACGTCACCCGTCACTATCTTTTGTTACGTCACCCGTCGCTATCTTTTGTTACGTCACCCGTCGCTATCACTTGTTACGCCACCCGTCGCTATCTTTTGTTACGTCACCCGTCGCTATCTTTTGTTACGTCACCCGTCGCTATCACTTGTTACGCCACCCGTCGCTATCTTTTGTTACGTCACTTGTCGCTATCTTTTGTTACGTCACCCGTCGCTATCCTTTGTTACGTCACCCGTCGCTATCTTTTGTTACGTCACCCGTCGCTATCTTTTGTTACGTCACCCGTCGCTATCTTTTGTTACCTCACCCGTCGCTATCTTTTGTTACGTCACCCGTCGCTATCTTTTGTTACGTCACCCGTCGCTATCTTTTGTTACGTCACCCGTCGCTATCACTTGTTACGCCACCCGTCGCTATCTTTTGTTACGTCACCCGTCGCTATCTTTTGTTACGTCACCCGTCGCTATCACTTGTTACGCCACCCGTCGCTATCTTTTGTTACGTCACCCGTCGCTATCTTTTGTTACGTCACCCGTCGCTATCACTTGTTACGTCACCAGTCGCTATCATTTGTTACGTCACCCGTCGCTATCACTTGTTACGTCACCCGTCGCTATCTTTTGTTACGTCACCCGTCGCTATCTTTTGTTACGTCACCCGTCGCTATCTTTTGTTACGTCACCCGTCGCTATCACTTGTTACGTCACCAGTCGCTATCATTTGTTACGTCACCCGTCGCTATCACTTGTTACGTCACCCGTCGCTATCTTTTGTTACGTCACCCGTCGCTATCTTTTGTTACGTCACCCGTCGCTATCCTTTGTTACGTCACCCGTCGCTATCTTTTGTTACGTCACCCGTCGCTATCTTTTGTTACGTCACCCGTCGCTATCTTTTGTTACGTCACCAGTCGCTATCATTTGTTACGTCACCCGTCGCTATCCTTTGTTACGTCACCCGTCGCTATCACTTGTTACGTCACCCGTCGCTATCTTTTGTTACCTCACCCGTCGCTATCTTTTGTTACGTCACCCGTCGCTATCACTTGTTACGTCACCCGTCGCTATCTTTTGTTACGTCACCCGTCGCTATCTTTTGTTACGTCACCCGTCGCTATCTTTTGTTACGTCACCCGTCGCTATCTTTTGTTACGTCACCCGTCGCTATCACTTGTTACGTCACCCGTCGCTATCATTTGTTACGTCACCCGTCGCTATCTTTTGTTACGTCACCCGTCGCTATCATTTGTTACGTCACCCGTCGCTGTCTTTTGTTACGTCACCCGTCGCTATCTTTTGTTACGTCACCCGTCGCTATCTTTTGTTACGTCACCCGTCGCTATCTTTTGTTACGTCACCCGTCGCTATCTTTTGTTACGTCACCCGTCGCTATCTTTTGTTACGTCACTCGTCGCTATCACTTGTTACGTCACCCGTCGCTATCTTTTGTTACGTCACCCGTCGCTATCTTTTGTTACGTCACTCGTCGCTATCATTTGTTACGTCACCCGTCGCTATCTTTTGTTACGTCACCCGTCGCTATCTTTTGTTACGTCACTCGTCGCTATCACTTGTTACGTCACCCGTCGCTATCTTTTGTTACGTCACCCGTCGCTATCTTTTGTTACGTCACTCGTTGCTATCACTTGTTACGTCACCCGTCGCTATCTTTTGTTACGTCACCCGTCGCTATCACTTGTATAAGGGGACACCTCCCTCACACCTCCCTCACACCTGCCTCACACCTCCCTCACACCTCCCTCACACCTCCCTCACACCTGCCTCACACCTCCCTCACACCTGCCTCACACCTCCCTCACACCTCCCTCACACCTGCCTCACACCTCCCTCACTCCTCCCTCACACCTGCCTCACACCTCCCTCACACCTCCCTCACTCTTCCCTCATACCTCCCTCACACCTCCCTCACACCTCCCTCACACCTGCCTCACACCTGCCTCATACCTCCCTCACACCTCCCTCACACCTCCCTCACACCTGCCTCACACCTGCCACACACCTCCCTCACACCTCCCTCACACCTCCCTCACTCCTCCCTCACACCTGCCTCACACCTCCCTCACACCTGCCTCACACCTCCCTCACACCTGCCTCACACCTCCCTCACACCTGCCTCACACCTGCCTCAGACCTCCCTCACACCTCCCTCACACCTCCCTCACTCTTCCCTCATACCTCCCTCACACCTCCCTCACACCTCCCTCACACCTGCCTCATACCTCCCTCACACCTCTCTCACACCTCCCTCACACCTCCCTCACACCTCCCTTACACCTGCCTCACACCTCCCTCACTCCTCCCTCACACCTCCCTCACTCCTCCCTCACACCTCCCTCACACCTCCCTCACACCTCCCTCACACCTCCCTCACTCCTCCCTCACACCTGCCTCACACCTCCCTCACACCTGCCTCACACCTCCCTCACACCTGCCTCACACCTCCCTCACACCTCCCTCACACCTGCCTCACACCTCCCTCACACCTCCCTCACACCTGCCTCACACCTGCCACACACCTCCCTCACACCTGCCTCACACCTCCCTCACACCTCCCTCACACCTCTCTCACACCTCCCTCACACCTGCCTCACACCTGTCTCACACCTGCCTCACACCTGCCACACACCTCCCTCACACCTCCCTCACACCTCCCTCACACCTCCCTCACACCTCCACCTGCCTCACACCTCCCTCACTCCTGCCTGACACCTGCCTCACACCTCCCCCACTCCTCCCTCACACCTGCCTCACACCTCCCTCACACCTCCCTCACACCTGCCTCACACCTGCCTCACACCTTCCTCACACCTGCCTCACACCTGCCTCACACCTGCCTCACACCTCCCTCACTCCTCCCTCACACCTGCCTCACACCTCCCTCACTCCTCCCTCACACCTGCCTCACACCTCCCTCACTCCTCCCTCACACCTGCCTCACACCTCCCTCACACCTCCCTCACTCCTCCCTCACACCTCCCTCACACCTCCCTCACACCTGCCTCACACCTGCCTCACTCCTCCCTCACTCCTGCCTCACACCCCCTCACACCTCCTCACACCTGCCTCACACCTGCCTCACTCCTCCCTCACACCTCCCTCACACCTGCCTCACACCTGCCACACACCTCCCTCACACCTCCCTCACACCTCCCTCACACCTGCCTCACACCTCCCTCACACCTCCCTCACACCTGCCTCACACCTCCCTCACACCTTCCTCACACCTGCCTCACACCTGCCTCACACCTGCCTCACACCCCCCTCACACCCCCTCACACCTCCCTCACACCTGCCTCACACCTGCCTCACACCTGCCTCACACCTCCCTCACTCCTCCCTCACACCTGCCTCACACCTCCCTCACACCTTCCTCACACCTCCCTCACACCTGCCTCACACCTCCCTCACACCTCCCTCACACCTCCCTCACACCTGCCTCACACCTCCCTCACACCTCCCTCACACCTGCCTAACACCTGCCTCACACCTGCCTCACACCTGCCTCACACCTCCCCCACTCCTGCCTCACACCTCCCTCACACCCCCCTCACACCTCCCTCACACCTCCCTCATACCTGCCTCACACCTGCCTCACACCTGCCTCACACCTCCCTCACTCCTCCCTAACACCTCCCTCACACCTCCCTCACTCCTTCCTCACACCTCCCTCACTCCTTCCTCACACCTCCCTCACACCTGCCTCACACCTCCCTCACACCTCCCTCACACCTCCCTCACACCTGCCTCACACCTCCCTCACACCTGCCTCACACCTGCCTCACACCTGCCTCACACCTGCCTCACACCTCCCTCACTCCTGCCTCACACCTCCCTCACACCCCCTCACACCTCCTTCACACCTCCCTCACTCCTGCCTCACACCTCCCTCACTCCTTCCTCACACCTCCCTCACACCTCCCTCACACCTCCCTCACACCTCCCTCACACCTGCCTCACACCTCCCTCACTCCTGCCTCACACCTCCCTCACACCTCCCTCACACCTGCCTCACACCTCCCTCACACCTCCTCACACCTCCCTCACACCTGCCTCACACCTCCCTCACACCTGCCTCACACCTCACACCTCACACCTCCCTCACACCTCCCTCACACCTGCCTCACACCTGCACCTCCCACCTGCCTCACACCCCCTCACACCCCCCTCACACCTCCCTCACACCTCCCTCACACCTGCCTCACACCTCCCTCACACCCCCCTCACACCTCCCTCACACCTCATACCTCACACCTGCCTCACACCCCCCTCACACCTCCCTCACACCTGCCTCACACCTCCCTCATACCTCCCTCACACCTGCCTCACACCTGCCTCACACCTGCCTCACACCTGCCTCACACCTCCCTCACACCTCCCACACCCCCCTCACACCTGCCTCACACCTGCCTCACACCTCCCTCACACCTGCCTCACACCTCCCTCACACCTCCCTCACACCCCCCTCACACCCCCCTCACACCTCCCTCACACCTGCCTCACACCTCCCTCACACCCCCCTCACACCTCCCTCACACGTCCTGGTGATTCAATGAGGCGCGTCGTTCTCCTCTCAGTCTTAACAACCCTTAAGTTATCACATAAGATCATAAGAGTTAAGGTAACTGCTGGAGTCTTATTGGTCCATACGAGGCAGCTCCTATTGGTCCACACCAGGCAGCTCCTATTGGTCCATACGAGGCAGCTCCTATTGGTCCACACCAGGCAGCTCTTATTGGTCCATACGAGGCAGCTCCTATTGGTCCACACCAGGCAGCTCCTATTGGTCCATACGAGGCAGCTCCTATTGGTCCACACCAGGCAGCTCCTATTGGTCCATACGTGGCAGCTCCTATTGGTCCATACCAGGCAGCTCCTATTGGTCCATACGAGGCAGCTCCTATTGGTCCATACGAGGCAGCTCCTATTGGTCCATACGAGGCAGCTCCTATTGGTCCATACCAGGCAGCTCCTATTGGTCCATACGAGGCAGCTCCTATTGGTCCATACCAGGCAGCTCCTATTGGTCCATACGAGGCAGCTCCTATTGGTCCACACCAGGCAGCTCCTATTGGTCCATACGAGGCAGCTCCTATTGGTCCATACCAGGCAGCTCCTATTGGTCCATACCAGGCAGCTCCTATTGGTCCACACCAGGCAGCTCCTATTGGTCCATACGAGGCAGCTCCTATTGGTCCATACCAGGCAGCTCCTATTGGTCCATACGAGGCAGCTCCTATTGGTCCACACCAGGCAGCTCCTATTGGTCCATACCAGGCAGCTCCTATTGGTCCATCCCAGGCAGCTCCTATTGGTCCACACCAGGCAGCTCCTATTGGTCCACACCAGGCAGCTCCTATTGGTCCATACGAGGCAGCTCCTATTGGTCCACACCAGGCAGCTCCTATTGGTCCATACCAGGCAGCTCCTATTGGTCCATCCCAGGCAGCTCCTATTGGTCCACACCAGGCAGCTCCTATTGGTCCACACCAGGCAGCTCCTATTGGTCCATACGAGGCAGCTCCTATTGGTCCATACCAGGCAGCTCCTATTGGTCCATACCAGGCAGCTCCCATATTGGTCCACACCAGGCAGCTCCTATTGGTCCATTGGGTCCATACGAGGCAGCTCCTATTGGTCCACACCAGGCAGCTCCTATTGGTCCATACGAGGCAGCTCCTGTTGGTCCATACGAGGCAGCTCCTGTTGGTCCATACGCGGCAGCTCCTATTGGTCCACACCAGGCAGCTCCTATTGGTCCACACCAGGTAGCTCCTATTGGTCCACACCAGGCAGCTCCTATTGGTCCACACCAGGCATCTCCTGTTGGTCCATACGAGGCAGCTCCTATTGGTCCACACCAGGCAGCTCCTATTGGTCCACACCAGGCAGCTCCTATTGGTCCACACCAGGCATCTCCTGTTGGTCCATACGAGGCAGCTCCTATTGGTCCATACCAGGCAGCTCCTATTGGTCCACACCAGGCAGCTCCTATTGGTCCATACCAGGCAGCTCCTATTGGTCCATACGAGGCAGCTCCTATTGGTCCACACCAGGCAGCTCCTATTGGTCCACACCAGGCAGCTCCTATTGGTCCACACCAGGCAGCTCCTATTGGTCCACACCAGGCAGCTCCTATTGGTCCATACGAGGCAGCTCCTGTGGTCCATACGAGGCAGCTCCTATTGGTCCATACGCGGCAGCTCCTATTGGTCCACACCAGGCAGCTCCTATTGGTCCACACCAGGTAGCTCCTATTGGTCCACACCAGGCAGCTCCTATTGGTCCACACCAGGCATCTCCTGTTGGTCCATACGAGGCAGCTCCTATTGGTCCACACCAGGCAGCTCCTATTGGTCCACACCAGGCAGCTCCTATTGGTCCACACCAGGCATCTCCTGTTGGTCCATACGAGGCAGCTCCTATTGGTCCACACCAGGCAGCTCCTATTGGTCCATACGAGGCAGCTCCTATTGGTCCACACCAGGCAGCTCCTATTGGTCCATACGTGGCAGCTCCTATTGGTCCATACCAGGCAGCTCCTATTGGTCCATACGAGGCAGCTCCTATTGGTCCATACGAGGCAGCTCCTATTGGTCCATACGAGGCAGCTCCTATTGGTCCACACCAGGCAGCTCCTATTGGTCCATACGAGGCAGCTCCTATTGGTCCATACCAGGCAGCTCCTATTGGTCCATACGAGGCAGCTCCTATTGGTCCACACCAGGCAGCTCCTATTGGTCCATACGAGGCAGCTCCTATTGGTCCATACCAGGCAGCTCCTATTGGTCCATACCAGGCAGCTCCTATTGGTCCACACCAGGCAGCTCCTATTGGTCCATACGAGGCAGCTCCTATTGGTCCACACCAGGCAGCTCCTATTGGTCCATACGAGGCAGCTCCTATTGGTCCACACCAGGCAGCTCCTATTGGTCCATACCAGGCAGCTCCTATTGGTCCATCCCAGGCAGCTCCTATTGGTCCACACCAGGCAGCTCCTATTGGTCCACACCAGGCAGCTCCTATTGGTCCATACGAGGCAGCTCCTATTGGTCCATACCAGGCAGCTCCTATTGGTCCATACCAGGCAGCTCCTATTGGTCCACACCAGGCAGCTCCTATTGGTCCATACGAGGCAGCTCCTATTGGTCCACACCAGGCAGCTCCTATTGGTCCATACGAGGCAGCTCCTGTTGGTCCATACGAGGCAGCTCCTGTTGGTCCATACGCGGCAGCTCCTATTGGTCCACACCAGGCAGCTCCTATTGGTCCACACCAGGTAGCTCCTATTGGTCCACACCAGGCAGCTCCTATTGGTCCATACGTGGCAGCTCCTATTGGTCCATACCAGGCAGCTCCTATTGGTCCATACGAGGCAGCTCCTATTGGTCCATACGAGGCAGCTCCTATTGGTCCATACGAGGCAGCTCCTATTGGTCCACACCAGGCAGCTCCTATTGGTCCATACGAGGCAGCTCCTATTGGTCCATACGAGGCAGCTCCTATTGGTCCATACGAGGCAGCTCCTATTGGTCCACACCAGGCAGCTCCTATTGGTCCATACGAGGCAGCTCCTATTGGTCCATACCAGGCAGCTCCTATTGGTCCATACCAGGCAGCTCCTATTGGTCCACACCAGGCAGCTCCTATTGGTCCATACGAGGCAGCTCCTATTGGTCCACACCAGGCAGCTCCTATTGGTCCATACGAGGCAGCTCCTATTGGTCCACACCAGGCAGCTCCTATTGGTCCATACCAGGCAGCTCCTATTGGTCCATCCCAGGCAGCTCCTATTGGTCCACACCAGGCAGCTCCTATTGGTCCACACCAGGCAGCTCCTATTGGTCCATACGAGGCAGCTCC
This sequence comes from Procambarus clarkii, assembly GCF_020424385.1. Classification (NCBI taxonomy): domain Eukaryota; kingdom Metazoa; phylum Arthropoda; class Malacostraca; order Decapoda; family Cambaridae; genus Procambarus; species Procambarus clarkii. The sequence continues at coordinate 3,375 of NW_025554306.1, read as the reverse complement.
TATTGGTCCATACCAGGCAGCTCCTATTGGTCCATACCAGGCAGCTCCTATTGGTCCACACCAGGCAGCTCCTATTGGTCCATACGAGGCAGCTCCTATTGGTCCACACCAGGCAGCTCCTATTTGTCCATACGAGGCAGCTCCTGTTGGTCCATACGAGGCAGCTCCTGTTGGTCCATACGCGGCAGCTCCTATTGGTCCACACCAGGCAGCTCCTATTGGTCCACACCAGGTAGCTCCTATTGGTCCACACCAGGCAGCTCCTATTGGTCCACACCAGGCATCTCCTGTTGGTCCATACGAGGCAGCTCCTATTGGTCCACACCAGGCAGCTCCTATTGGTCCACACCAGGCAGCTCCTATTGGTCCACACCAGGCATCTCCTGTTGGTCCATACGAGGCAGCTCCTATTGGTCCATACCAGGCAGCTCCTATTGGTCCACACCAGGCAGCTCCTATTGGTCCATACGAGGCAGCTCCTATTGGTCCATACGAGGCAGCTCCTATTGGTCCACACCAGGCAGCTCCTATTGGTCCACACCAGGCAGCTCCTATTGGTCCACACCAGGCAGCTCCTATATATATCCACACAATCTCATTCATTTACCAGTCTAACCTACGCTTGAAACAATCAAGGGAACCGAACTTCTATTAGGTTACACGGTAATTGGTTTCACAGATCAACAACCCTGTTTCCAAGCCAGTATTTACCCAGGACTTTCCTTATTTGACAGTAGTGAGAAACCCATGGTTTAATCAGAGATGTAGGCTAGCTAAGCAGCAAAGTAAAAGGGCATGGAGAAACTATAGGAATAACAGGACACTGGAGAGCAGAGAAAGATACCAGAATGCCAGGAATGAATATGTCAGGATGAGAAGAGAGGCAGAAAGACAATACGAAAATGACATCGCAAGCAAGGCAAAGACTCAGCCTAAATTGCTGCATAGCCACATCAGGAGAAAAACAACAGTAAAGGAACAGGTTATGAAATTAAGGTTAGGGGCAGAAGGATTCACTACAAACGACAAGGAAGTGTTTGATGAACTGAATAAGAAATTCCAGGAGGTCTTCACCTTAGAGCAAGGAGAAGTTCCAGAGATAAGAGAGGGAATAGTTAACCAGGAACCACTGGAAGAGTTTGAGATTACCAGCGGGGAAGTAAGGAAGTGTTTACTAGAGTTGGATGTGACAAAGGCTATAGGCCCAGATGGAATCTCCCCTTGGATACTAAAGGAAGGAGCAGAAGAACTGTGCCTACCACTCTCCATAGTGTATAACAAATCACTGGCAACAGGGGAACTGCCAGAAATTTGGAAAGCAGGTAACGTAGTCCCGATATACGAGAAAGGGGATAGACAGGAGGCACTGAATTACAGGCCAGTGTCCCTAACCTGCATACCATGCAAGCTGATGGAGAAGATTGTGCGAAGAAAGCTAGTGGAACATCTGGAGCGAAAGAACTTTGTAACACAGCATCAACATGGGTTCAGGGATGGCAGGTCCTGCCTCACAGAGTTACTTGAATTCTACGACCAGGCAACAAAAATAAGGCAAGAAAGAGAAGGGTGGGCAGACTGCATATTTTTGGATTGTCAGAAAGCCTTTGATACAGTGCCACACAAGAGGCTAGTGAAAAAGCTGGAGATGCAGGCTGGAGTGAAAGGGAAGGTACTCCATTGGATAAAGGAGTACCTAAGCAACAGGAGACAACGAGTCAGTGTGAGGGTCTCAGATTGGCGAGACGTTACGAGTGGAGTCCCGCAGGGGTCAGTCCTTGGACCTATTCTGTTTCTGATATATGTAAATGATCTCCCAGAGGGTATAGAATCGTTTCTCTCAATGTTTGCCGATGATGTAAAAAATTATGAGGAGGATTGAAACTGAGGATGATAGTAGGAGGCTACAAGATGACCTAGACAGACTGAGTGAATGGTTCAACAAACGGCTGCTCAAGTTCAACCCGAGTAAATGCAAAGTAATGAAACTAGGCAGTGGAAACAGGAGGCCAAACACAGGATACAGAATAGGAGATGAAGTACTTAATGAAACAGACAGAGAGAAAGATCTAGGAGTTGATATCACACCAAACCTGTCTCCTGAAGCCCACATAAAAAGAATAACGTCTGCGGCATATGCGAGGCTGGCTAACATCAGAACAGCGTTCAGGAACCTGTGTAAGGAATCATTCAGAATCTTGTACATCACATATGTAAGACCAATCCTGGAGTATGCGGCCCCAGCATGGAGCCCGTACCTTGTCAAGCACAAGACGAACCTGGAAAAAGTCCAAAGGTACGCCACTAGACTAGTCCCAGAACTAAGAGGCATGAGTTACGAGGAAAGGCTGCGGGAAATGCACCTTACGACACTGAAAGACAGAAGAGTAAGGGGAGACATGATCACAACCTACAAAATCCTAAGAGGAATCGACTGGGTAAACAAGGATAAACTATTCAACACTGGTGGGACGCGAACACAGGGACACAGGTGGAAACTGAGTACCCACATGAGCCACAGAGACGTTAGAAGGAACTTTTTTAGTGTCAGAGTGGTTGACAAATGGAATGCATTAAGAAGTGATGTGGAGGAGGCTGACTCCATACACAGTTTCAAGTGTAGATATGATAGAGTCCAATAGGCTCAGGAATCTGTACACCTGTTGATTGACGGTTGAGAGGCGGGACCAAAGAGCCAGAGCTCAACCCCCGCAAACACAACTAGGTGAGTACACACACACACACACACACACACACACACACACACACACACACACACACACACACACACACACACACACACACACACACACACACACACACACACACACACACACACACACACACACACAAATAAATAAATAACAAATAAACAGAGTGGTAGACGGTTGGAACAAGTTAGGTGAGAAGGTGGTGGAGGCCAAGACCGTCAGTAGTTTCAAAGCGTTATATGACAAAGAGTGCTGGGAAGACGGGACACCACGAGCGTAGCTCTCATCCTGTAACTACACTTAGGTAATTACACTTAGGTAATTACACACAGGGTCAAGGGAGAATGGAGGATACTTCCTGTGAATGGGTCGCCCAGGTGTCTGGGGACGTCAGTAGAGAACTGATCACAATACATGCAGTAATACACAGGCTACAGAGTGAGTTGGGGGAAGCCAAGGAAGAGATAAAGAAGCTCTGGGAAAATCTGAATTCGAACCAGCACGAGGCAAGCAACCCTCTGGAAACAGGGGTATGAAGCGGAAGGAGCTCCCTCCAGAGAGACCCGTGTATGCAGAACTGCTGCAAGTAACCCAAGTGCCAAGGCTGCTATAGAGGAAGCAGCTATGGAAGCGGTTACATCCCGGGAAGTTGCAAAGTGCACGACTC
>NW_025554305.1:17500-24770 GCF_020424385.1 Procambarus clarkii | reverse complement strand
CCACACCACCACCCACCAGGGCCACACCACCACCCACCACCACCACCCACACCACCCACCACCCACCAGGGCCACACCACCACCCACCAGGGCCACACCACCACCCACCAGGGACACCACCACCACCCACCACCCACCAGGGCCACACCACCACCCACCAGGGCCACACCACCACCACCAGGGCCACACCACCACCCACCAGGGCCACACCACCACCCACCACCACACCACCACCCACCAGGGCCACACCCACCACCCACCAGGGCCACAGGGCCACCACCACCCCACCAGGCCCACACCACCACCCACCAGGGCCACACCACCACCCACCAGGGCCACACCACCACCCACCAGGGCCACACCACCACCCACCAGGGCCACACCACCACCCACCAGGGACCACACCACCACCCACCAGGGACACACCACCACCCACCAGGGCCACACCACCACCCACCAGGGGGCCACACCACCACCCACCACACCAGGGCCACACCACCACCCACCAGGGGCCACCCACCACCACCAGGGCCACACCACCACCCACCAGGGCCACACCAGGGCCACACCACCACCCACCAGGGCCACACCACCACCCACCACCAGGGCCACACCACCACCCACCAGGGCCACACCACCACCCACCAGGGCCACACCACCACCCACCAGGGCCACACCACCACCCACCAGGGCCACCACCACCACCCACCAGGGCCACACCACCACCACCAGGGCCACACCACCACCCACCCAGGGCCACACCACCACCCCACCAGGGCCACACCACCACCCACCAGGGCCACACACCACCACCCACCAGGGCCACACCACCACCCACCAGGGCCACACCACCACCCACCAGGGCCACACCACCACCCCAGGGCCAGGGGCCACACCACCACCCACCACCAGGGCCACACCACCACCCACCAGGGCCACACCACCACCCACCAGGGCCACACCACCACCAGGGCCCCACACACCACCACCCACCAGGCCACACCACCACCCACCAGGGCCACACCACCACCTACCACCAGGGCCACACTACCACCCACCAGGACCACACCACCACCCACACCAGGGCCACACCACTACCCACCAGGGCCACACCACCACCCACCAGGGCCACACCACCACCCACCATGGTCACACCACCACCCACCAGGGCCACACCACCACCACACCACCCACCAGGACCACACCACCACCCACCAGGGCCACACCACCACCCACCAGGGCCACACCCACCCACCAGGGCCACACCACCACCCACCACCAGGGCCACACCACCCACCCACCAGGGCCACACCACCACCCACCAGGGCCACACCACCACCCACCAGGGGGCACACCACCACCCACCAGGGCCACACCACCACCCACCACCAGGGCCACACCACCACCCACCAGGGCCCAGGGCCACACCACCACCCACCAGGGCCACACCACCACCACCACCACCAGGCCACACCACCACCACCCACCAGGGCCACACCACCACCCACCAGGGCCACACCACCACCCACCACCAGGGCCACACCACCACCCACCAGGGCCACCACCACCCACCAGGGCCACACCACCACCCACCACCAGGCCACACCACCACCCACCACCAGGGCCACACCACCACCACCCACCAGGGCCACACCACCACCCACCAGGGCCACACCACCACCAGGGCACCACCACCCACCACCCACAGGGCCACACCACCACCCACCAGGGCCACACCACCACCCACCAGGGCCACACCACCACCAGGGCCACACCCAGGGCCACACCACCACCACCCACCAGGGCCACACCACCACCCACCAGGGCCACACCACCACCCACCAGGGCCACACCACCACCCACCACCACCACCCACCACCACCCACCACACCAGGGCACACACCACCACCAGGGCCCACCACCACCCACACCACCACCACCACCACCAGGCCCACACCACCACCCACCAGGGCCACACCACCACCCACCAGGGCCACACCACCACCCACCACCACCCACCAGGGCACACCACCACCCACCAGGGCCACACCACCACCCACCAGGGCCACACCACCACCCACCAGGGCCACACCACCACCCACCACCAGGCCAGGGCCACACCACCACCCACCAGGGCCACACCACCACCCACCAGGGCCACACCACCACCCACCAGGGCCACACCACCACCCACCACCAGGGCCACACACACCCACCACCACACCACCACCAGGGCCACACCACCACCCACCAGGGCCACACCACCACCCACCAGGGCCACACACCACCACCCACCAGGGCCACACCACCACCACCACCAGGGCCACACCACCCACCACCACACCACCACACCACCACCACCAGGGCCACACCACCACCCACCAGGGGGCCACACACCACCACCACCCACCAGGGCCACACCACCACCACCAGGGCCACACCACCACACCCACCAGGGCCACACCACCAGGGCACCCACCACCCACCAGGGCCACACCACCACCCACCAGGGCACACCACCACCCACCACCAGGGCCACACCACCACCCACCAGGGCCACACCACCACCCACCAGGGCCACACCACCACCCACCAGGGCCACACCACCACCCACCAGGGCCACACCACCACCCACCAGGCCCAGGGCCACCACCACCACCACCCACCAGGGCCACACCACCACCCCACCAGGGCCACACCACCACCCACCAGGGCCACACCACCACCCACCAGGGCCACACCACCACCCACCAGGGCCACACCACCACCCACCAGGGCACACCACCACCCACCAGGGCCACACCACCACCACCAGGGACCACACCACCCACACCACCCACACCACCACCCCACCAGGGCCACACCACCACCCACCACCAGGCCACACCACCACCCACCAGGGCCACACCACCACCCACCACCACACCACCACCCACCAGGGCCACCCACCCCACCAGGGCCACACCACCACCACACCAGGGCCACACCACCACCCCACCAGGGCCACACCACCACCCACCAGGGCCACACCACCACCCACCACCCACCAGGGCCACACCACCACCCACCAGGGCCACACCACCACCCCAGGGCCACACCACCACCCACCAGGGCCACACCACCACCCACCAGGGCCACACACCACCACCACCCACCAGGCCACACCACCACCACACCAGGGCCACACCACCACCCACCAGGGCCACACCACCACCCCACCAGGGCCACACCACCACCCACCAGGGGGCCACACCACCACCCACCAGGGCCACACCACCACCCACCAGGGCCACACCACCACCACCAGGGCCACACCACCACCACCACCAGGGCCACACCACCACCCACCAGGGCCACACCACCACCCACCACCCACCAGGGCCACACCACCACACCACCAGGGCCACACCACCACCCACCAGGGCCACCCACCACCACCCCACCACCCACCAGGGCCACACCACCACCCACCAGGGCCACACCACCACCCCCACCAGGGCCACACCACCACCCACCAGGGGCCACACCACCACCACCAGGGCCACACCACCACCCACCAGGGCCACACCACCCACCACCAGGGCCACACCACCACCCACCAGGGCCACACACCACCCACACCACCACCCACCACCAGGGCCACACACCACCACCCACCAGGGCCACACACCACCACCCACCAGGGCCACACCCACACCACCACCCACCCAGGGCCACACCACCACCCACCACCAGGGCCACACCACCACCCCACCAGGGCCACACACCACCCACCAGGGCCACACCACCACCCACCAGGGCCACACCACCACCCACCACCAGGGCCACACCACCACCCACCAGGGCCACACCACCACCCACCAGGGCCACACCACCACCCACCAGGGCCACACCACCACCCACCAGGGCCACACCACCACCCACCAGGGCCACACCACCACCCACCACCACCACCACCACCAGGGCCACACCACCACCCACCAGGGCCACACCACACCCACCAGGGCCACACCACCCCACCACCAGGGCCACACCACCACCCATCACCAGGGCCACACCACCACCCACCAGGGCCACACCACCACCCACCAGGGCCACACCACCACCACACCAGGGCCACACCACCACCCACCAGGGCCACACCACCACCCACCAGGGCCACACCACCACCCACCAGGGCCACACCACCACCCACCAGGGCCACACCACCACCCACCAGGGCCACACCACCACCCACCAGGGCCACACCACCACCCACCACCAGGGCCACACCACCACCCACCAGGGCCACACCACCACCCACCAGGGCCACACCACCACCCACCAGGGCCACACCACCACCACCAGGGCCACACCACCACCAGGGCACCAGGGCCACACCACCACCCCACCACAGGGCCACCACCACCCCACCAGGGCCACACCACCACCCACCAGGGCCACACCCCCACCACCAGGGCACCAGGGCCACACCACCACCCACCAGGGCCACACCACCACCCACCAGGGCCACACCCACCACCCACCAGGGCCACCACCACCACCCACCAGGGCCACACCACCACCACCAGGGCCACACCACCACCCACCAGGGCCACACCACCACCCACCAGGGCCACACCATCACCCACCAGGGCCACACCACCACCCACCAGGGCCCACACCACCACCCACCAGGGCCACACCACCACCCACCACCAGGGGCCACACCACCACCCACCACCACACACCAGGGCACACCACCACCCACCAGGGCCACACCACCACCCACCAGGGCCACCCACCACCACCCCCACCAGGGCCACACCACCACCCACCAGGGCCACACCACCACCCACCACCACCCACCAGGGCCACACCACCACCCACCAGGGCCAGGGCCACACCACCACCCCACCACCACCAGGGCCACACCACCACCCACCAGGGGGCCACACCACCACCCACCACCAGGGCCACACCACCACCCACCACCAGGCCACACACCACCACCCACCAGGGCCACCACCACCCACCAGGGCCACACCACCACCCACCAGGGCCACACCACCACCCCACCAGGGCCACACCACCACCCACCAGGGCCACACCACCACCACCCCAGGGCCACACCACACACCACCACCCACCACCCACCAGGGCCACACCACCACCCACCAGGGCCACACCACCCACCCACCAGGGCCACACCACCACCCACCAGGGCCACACCACCACCCACCAGGGCCACACCACCACCCACCAGGGCCACACCACCACCCACCACCCAGGGCCACACCACACCACCCACCAGGGCCACACCACCACCCACCACCACCCCCACCAGGGCCACACCACCACCCACCAGGGCCACACACCACCCACCACCAGGGCCACACCACCACCACCCAGGGCACACACCACCACCAGGCCACCACCCACCAGGGCCCACACCACCACCCACCACCAGGGCCACACACCACCACCCACCAGGGCCACACCACCACCCACCACCACCCACCAGGGCCACACCACCACCCACCAGGGCCACCACCACCCCACCAGGGCCACACACCACCCACCAGGGCCACACCACCACCAGGGCACCACCACCCACCAGGGCCACACCACCACCCACCAGGGCCACACCACCACCCACCAGGGCCACACCACCACCCAGGGCCCACCACCAGGGCCACACCACCACCCACCAGGGCCACACCACCAGGGCCACCACCACAGGGCCACACACCACCACCACCAGGGCCACACCACCACCCACCAGGGCCACACCACCACCCACCACCAGGGCCACACCACCACCCACCAGGGCCACACCACCACCCACCAGGGCCACACCACCACCCACCAGGGCCACACCACCACCCACCACCACCACCACCACACACCACCACCCACCACCAGGGCCACACCACCACCCACCAGGGCCACACCACCACCCACCAGGGCCACCACCACCACCAGGGCCACACCACCACCCACCAGGGCCACACCACCACCCACCAGGGCCACACCACCACCCACCAGGGCCACCCACCACCACCACCAGGGCACCCACCAGGGGGCCCACACCACCACCCACCAGGGCCACACCACCACCCACCAGGGCCACACCACCACCCACCAGGGCCACACCACCACCCACCAGGGCCACACCCCACCACCCACCACCAGGCCACAACACCACCCACCACCCACCACCAGGGCCACACCACACCACCAGGGCCACACCACCACCCACCAGGGTCACACCACCACCCACCACCAGGGCCACACCACCACCCACCACCACCCACCAGGCCACACCACCACCCACCAGGGCCACACCACCACCTACCACCAGGGCCACACCACCACCCACCACCAGGGCCACACCACCACCCCACCAGGGCCACACCACCCACCCAGGGCCAGGGCCACCCACCCACCAGGGCCACACCACCACCCATCACCAGGGCCACACCACCACCCACCAGGGCCACACCACCACCCACCACCAGGGCCACACCACCACCACCACCCACCAGGGCCACACCACCACCCACCAGGGCCACACCACCACCCACCACCAGGGCCACACCACCACCCACCAGGGCCACACCACCACCCACCAGGGCCACACCACCACCCACCAGGGCCACACCACCACCCACCACCAGGGCCACACCACCACCCACCAGGGCCACACCACCACCCACCAGGGCACACCACCACCCACCACCACACCACCACCCACCAGGGCCACACCACCACCACACCAGGGCCACACCCACCCACCACCAGGGCCACACCACCACCCACCACCAGGGCCACACCACCACCCACCAGGGCCACACCACCACCCACCAGGGCCACCACCACCCACCACCCACACCACCACCCACCAGGGCCACACCACCACCCACCAGGGCACACCACCACCACCCACCACCAGGGCCACACCACCACCACCCACCAGGGCCACACCACCACCCACCAGGGCCACACCACCACCCACCAGGGCCACACCACCACCCACCAGGGCCACCACACCACCACCCACCAGGGCACACCACCACCCACCCAGGGCCACACCACCACCCACCAGGGCCACACCACCACCCACCACCACCACCACACCACCACCCACCCAGGGCCACACCACCACCCCAGGGCACACCACCACCCACCAGGGCCACACCACCACCCACCACCACCCACCACACCACCACCCACACCACCACCCACCAGGGCCACACCACCACCCACCAGGGCCACACCACCACCCACC
>NW_025554305.1:0-15000 GCF_020424385.1 Procambarus clarkii | reverse complement strand
CCACCACCCACCAGGGCCACACCACCACCCACCAGGGCCACACCACCACCCACCACCAGGGCCACACCACCACCCACCAGGGCCACACCACCACCCACCACCAGGGCCACACCACCACCCACCAGGGCCACACCACCACCCACCAGGGCCACACACACCACCACCCACCAGGGCCACACCACCACCCACCACCAGGGCCACACCACCACCAGGGCCACACCACCACCCACCAGGGCCACACCACCACCCACCAGGGCCACACCACCACCCACCAGGGCCACCCACCAGGGCCACACCACCACCAGGGCCACACCCAGGGCCACACACCACCACCACCAGGGCCACACCACCACCCACCAGGGCCACACCACCACCCACCAGGGCCACACCACCACCCACCAGGGCCACACCACCACCCAGGGCCACACCACCACCCACCAGGGGCCACACCACCACCCACCAGGGCCACACCACCACCCACACCAGGGCCACACCACCACCACCACCAGGCCACACCACCACCACCACCAGGGCCACACCACCACCCACCACCAGGGCCACACCACCACCCCCACCAGGGCCACACCCCACCCACCCAGGGCCACACCACACCACCACCAGGGCCACACACCAGGGCCACACCACCACCCACCTCCAGGGCCACACCACCACCCACCACCAGGGGCCACATCACCTCCCACCAGGGTCACACCACCACCCACCACCAGGGCCACACCACCACCAGGGCCACACCACCACCCACCACCAGGGCCACACCACCACCCACCACCAGGGCCACACCACCACCCCACCCACCAGGGCCACACCACCACCCAGGGCCACACCAGGGCCACACCACACCACCACCCACCAGGGCCACACCACCACCCACCAGGGCCACACCACCACCCCACCAGGGCCACACCACCACCCACACCAGGGCCACACACCACCAGGGCCACACCCACCAGGGCCACACCACCACCCACCAGGGCCACACCACCACCACAGGGCCACACCACCACCACCACCAGGGCCACACCACCACCCACCAGGGCCACACCACCACCCACCAGGGCCACACCACCACCCACCAGGGCCACACCACCATTGGAGGGAAGAGCAGGCTCAATCTCTGAAGGAGATTATCGTCACAACTCTCCCCCGAAGCCTGCGGTTCTGGAAGAAGTACGTCGTTATGTGGTGGAGTAATAGATGGAGTCGCTTCTACTTCATAAACTCTGGAGAGATCATTGGCTAAGATGTTGTCGGAATCTTGGTATAGCGTGTCTCCAGGTTGAATTTCTGCAGTTATCAAGCCCATAGTAGAAGACGTTGAGGAGAGAAGTGGGCGTGCTGCAGGAGGTGTAGGGTGGTGTGGTCCGTGTTGATGGTAGACCGAGCACTTTTCAGGTGTGGAGTGAAGTGCTGGAGCTTCAGGATGATGAAGAGTAGCTCCTTGCCAATTGTTCCGTAGTTCCTTGTAGCAGTAGTCGCTGACAGGTGTATTCTTCTCGCCTCGTTGCTGCATCACGACACCACCAACGTCGGTACCACTGGCGTCGACATGGAGGATGAAGGGCTTATCTGACGAGGTGAGAGTGGAATTAGAATAGGGCAAAGGAGCACGATTATTATCCTGAAAGTATTTGGGAAGATCATTAAGGATTTCGGAATTAGAAAGCGCTGACTCCTTGTCAGTGCTTTCGGGAGGAGAAGCTGGGAAGGTCTCACTGTGGATGTAGGGTTCTGTGAAGGTAGAATAATTTATTAGGACAGTGGGAGGAGTACCATTATATTGCTTCAGGAGGTTGACATGGCACAGCTGGGTCTTCCGCCGCCTATCTGGAGTCTCTATAACGTAGTTGTTGTTATTTCTGCACTCTTGGACGCGGTAGGGTCCTGAAAACCTGTTTTGTAAAGGTGAACCTGGGATAGGGAAGTATGCTAGAATGAAGTCTCCTGGCTTAAATTTTCGTACTTTGCTGGTCTGGTCGTAATGAGTCTTCATCCTCTCCTGGGCTTCAATAGATTTTATGGGCAAAACGGTGGACTCTCTCTAGAATGTGTTGAAGGTTTTGAAGAAACTGGGGCACATTCTGATGCTCACTGAAGGTGGCATCTCGGAGAGAGTCTTTGGAAGCTTTAAGGGGAGTACGGCACTTATGGCCGTAGAGCATCTCATAAGGAGATACTCCTAGGGACTCATTGGGGAGACTTCTGTAAATACACATTATAAGGTCGATTTGCTTATCCCAATCCTTAGAGGTTTCACTACAAAACTTTTTCAAGAGTGCTTTGATTGTCTGATGACTACGTTCAAGAGAACCCTGTGAAGCAGGATGATAGGGGCTGGACAATACCTGTTTGATGTGAACTCCTCCAGTGTCCTTTTGAAGAGATCACTGGTGAAGTTGGTACCACAGTCGCTCTGAATCTCCCTGGGAAATCCGTATTGAGTGAAGATCTTCAATAGATGTTTTACAACCGTAGCAGCCGTGATGTTCTTCACTGGAACTGCTATGGGAAATCTGGTGGTAGGACACAGGATGGTTAAGATATAGGCGTTTACCTGAACTGGTCCGAGGTAAAGGACCAACACAGTCTATTATGAGTCTGTGGAAAGGTTCCGCAGGCACCTGTATGGGAATCAGTGGCGCTCTGGGAATGGAGATGTTCGGTTTGCCTGCCATCTGACATGTATGACACTGTTTTACGTACTGTTTGACGCTATTTACCATACCTGGCCAGTAGTAGTCTTGACGAATTCCATGGTAAGTCTTGTTGAAGCCGTTGTGGGAGAGTGCTCCGTGGGCCAGGTGTAGAATAGTGGGCCGCAGGCTGGTAGGAATCACAAGTTGTTCGATGTTGGCCCAATCGTCCTCCTCCTTCAGTTTACTGGGTCTATATCTACGGTAGAGCAAGTCGTTCTCTAGGAAGAACCCAGGAATACTGTCGGGTTGAGTCTCAGCCTGGAAAAACAATGGTGTTTAAGTAAGATCTTCCCTCTGCAACTTACGGAACTCCAACTTGGTCAGATTCGGGGGTAGTTTCTGAGGGTCTTGAGGGACGCGGTAGCAGTAGAGTCGCTGGCTGTGGACGTGCGGCTTGTGCACGGGTGGTCACGAGAACCGGAGGAGAAACTTCATCACTCTCTTGAACTCTGCTGGAACATACGCTAGAATAGGGTTACTTGGCACAGAGTTACACACCTGGGGTTTGTCCATGACGATCAGGTTGGTCGGTTTGCAGGTCTTCTGCCAAGTCGTTGCCTAGGAGAAGTTGCACCCAAGGCATGGGAAAAGGCTTTTCCCTGACGGCGACTTGGACTTCTCCGTTCACGTAGGGACAATCCAGGTGGACTCTGGCGAGAGGGTATGGAGTGGTAGCAGTGAGGTCAGTGATGAAGACAGTTTCTCCGGTGTAGGTGATGTTGGGCACAGCCGACTTCAAGATGATCGATTGTAGAGCCGCTGTGTCCCTCAAGATCTTCAATTTGAAACGTCCCTCCGGATTTGAACCGTTGGCAGAGACAGTTCCAGTATACAGGTGGTTACTGAAAAGAGAAAGATCATTAACATTAACACCAACATTCATCACAGGCTTACCGGACTTAGAAGGAGTTGGTTTGGGTTTCTGTGGGTCAATGGTTTCCTTGTATTGAGACTTACCACACTTGTCTATGGTATGTCCATAGAGTCTACAATACTTGCAGTACAATTGCGAGCCAGCTTGATCGGTGCTCACTTTCTCGTAACTGGACCACGACTTCTTACTGGAGGATGGTTCGGGTGTCAGCCGGTGGATGAGGCTGTAAGTGTCAGCCGACTTAGCACACTTCAGGTAGTCGGTTTCTTCTTTATCTGCTAAGTAGAGACGGACAGGAGGCGGCACACGTCTCAAGATTCTTCAACAAGCATCAGGTTGACGAGTTCTGTAAAAGTAGAGACATGTGCTGCTTCCAGCCATTTCATGAAATACCTCCGTTTTGTGTTAGCAAACTCGAGGAGGTAGTGGTACTTGCCTTCAGGTGGTCACGGAATTTCCTTCTATAACTTTCGGTAGAGAGGAGGTAGGCGTCCAACACTGCTGTTTCAGAGTCTGGTAGTCATTCTCAGACGCCAGAGTACTGAGTGTGACTGCAGCTCTACCTGTAAGATGGACTCTGAGAAGTGTGGCCCATTGGTCGACAGGCCAACTGAGTTGATTAGCAAGGGTTTCAAAGGTGGTGAAAAACACATCAACTTCTGCTTCTACAAAGGATGGCATTAACTTACTTGCATGTGATATATTAAAACTGACGGGAAGATTGGCAGTAGCTTGCTGGCGTTGAGCGAGGTGTGAAGTTTCCAACGTGTATTCTCGTTGACGACACTCTAGAGCCAGAGTCGCTTGTTGCTTGTCATGTTCACGTTGCATCTCCAACTCGCGTCGTTTTGTTTCAAGCTGTACTCGTTCCCGCTCCTGGAGTAGTGCAACCTCACGTTCCTGGAGGGCGATGTCACGTTCTTGCTCTTCCTTCCTTAAGGCAGCCTCACGTTCTTTGAGGGCGATTTCACGCTCTTGCTCTTCTCTTCGTATGGCAGCTGCTCGTTCTTGTTGTTCGAGGGCTTCCCTTTGCTGCTCGCGTTCAATCTTGGCCAGCTCTAGTTTGAGTTTCATCGTTGCCAAATCAGTTTTATCTGCAATATAGTAAGTTTCATGAGTTTCAGAGTCTATCTTACCTTGCTCTAGGAAATGATCCAGCAACAGGTTGTGTATTTCACTCTTGTTAGCTTGGTAGGGAACTGTTAGTTGATACTCATGTGCAAGAGTTTGTAATTCAGTCTTCTTGGCATGACTTAAAGTCCCTATTGCACCTGCTGGATCTGCACGGAAAGCTTGGAGACGAAACATAGTGAAATTAGCAAATAAATGTAACACGAATATTCAGTTATAGTGAATGTCAGAAACAGGACAACGTGGCAACTGATACCTATCCTGTGGGATCTTTAACAATTAAAGTTAAGTACAAGATGTTAAATGATTAATTGAAATCAAGGGCGCAGGAAATCTTGTACCCGGTACTCATGTAAGAGGATAAGGGCAAGAAAATCCTACTAACAAATGAAACAGAGTTTCGAAAACAAATGAAACAGTTAATTGCCTCAAAAGTAAAATTGGTAGTCCAAGGATGTAGGCATACCTTGCCAAGTCTCTATTGGACATAAAGCAAGTTTTTCCTACTGAAATTAATATGATACTTACAGAATTAGCGAACTTTTGTGCTCTGAAAAAGTAAGCTAATTCCCTACCGTTGTATGTATCTCATCTCTGACTGACGTGTAGGGGTGCGAGGTGTCAACTGGTGACGAGAACTGCTGCTGAGGTCCCAATTCAGCAACTAAAGTTCGAGCTAGAGGAACTATGGCCCTCTTTGTCCTCCTACAGTCAGATTGCAGAAGATTGGGTGCACTTGACCCGGGGCAGACCACAGTACCAGGGTACCAATATGATGATCTGTCAAAAATGAGAAATATCCAAGGGACAAAGATGGTAAACACGAGTAATAACACGGAGGGAGAGATGACCAATTAAGAGTATGACTGCGGCCTACAGTCACCACGTAATCCAAAGTTGTCTCACCTTCACCATATGCTACTCTCGTAATGCACAATACACCGCACCATATAAAAAATGAAATTGAATATGAAAAATAGTAAAACCTACGTTAACAAAGTTAAATACGCTTACCATAAATTACCACTTGGCACCAGTACCTGAGTGAAGCTCCTAGGACAGGCCCCATATAATATGTGACGGTAACGCGTTGGTGTTCGGCTGTTCAAAGCTAGGGGTATGGCCTCGTCACATAGAATAAAAAAAAATAGAAAATCTGGAACTTCGTCTGTGGTAAGGTAAGGAGAAGACACACAAAACACAAGTAAATTTTAACAATGGAATTTTAATTACGTTAAAGAAAGCAAAACATAAATAAAATGGACACACAAATTCGTATAATAAAATCAATCAATCAAAAAAATAAGAATAATTAAATGACAAAAAGAAAAGTTACATTAAGACAAGTGAGCAATAACAAGCTGTGCAATAAACAATAAAATGAGAGGATATATATATATATATATATATATATATATATATCCACATAAGTTATCCTGTCAGTCTCATTTTTCATCTCATTACCATGCAAACAATGGAGAAAACCTTGAAATAAAATTCAGAAGGAAATATTTTATCGGGAATTCAAATTAAAGTCAAGTGGCTGGGTCTGACGAGCAAAAAGTTTTGGTGAAAAGTTAACGAAAAAACTTTTATGAAAAAAAGGAAGATGAAATTTAGTTTTTTAATGGATCATAAATTTGTCAAGAATATATAGGTTTCTACAACGTTTTGGACTTATGTTCATGTGGAGATCAACGTTGTGGTCCTGTATAATGTTGTGGTCCTGTATAATGTTGTGGTCTTCTATAATGTTGTGGTCCTGTATAATGTTGTGGTCCTGTATAATGATGTGATCCTGTATAATGTAGTGGCCGTGTATAATGCTGTGGTCCTGTAAAATGTTGTGGTCCTGTATAAATGTTGTGATCCTGTATAATGTTGTGGTCCTGTATAATGTTGTGGTCCTGTATAATGTTGTGGTCTTGTATAATGTTGTGGTCCTGTATAATGTTGTGGTCCTGTATAATGTTGTGGTCCTGTATAATGTTGTGGTCCTGTATAATGTTGTGGTTCTGTATAATGTTGTGGTCCTGTATAATGTTGTGGTCCTGTATAATGTTGTGGTCCTGTATAATGTTGTGGTCCTGTATAATGTTGTGGTCCTGTATAATGTTGTGGTCCTGTATAATGTTGTGGTCCTGTATAATGTTGTGGTCCTGTATAATGTTGTGGTCCTGTATAATGTTGTGGTCCTGTATAATGTTGTGGTCCTGTATAATGTTGTGGTCCTGTATAATGTTGTGGTCCTGTATAATGTTGTGGTCCTGTATAATGTTGTGGTCCTGTATAATGTTGTGGTCCTGTATAATGTTGTGGTCCTGTATAATGTTGTGGTCCTGTATAATGTTGTGGTCCTGTATAATGTTGTGGTCCTGTATAATGTTGTGGTCCTGTATAATGTTGTGGTCCTGTATAATGTTGTGGTCCTGTATAATGTTGTGGTCCTGTATAATGTTGTGGTCCTGTATAATGTTGTGGTCCTGTATAATGTTGTGGTCCTGTATAATGTTGTGGTCCTGTATAATGTTGTGGTCCTGTATAATGTTGTGGTCCTGCATAATGTTGTGGTCCTGTATAATGTTGTGGTCCTGTATAATGTTGTGGTCCTGTATAATGTTGTGGTACTGTATAATGTTGTGGTCCTGTATAATGTTGTGGTCCTGTATAATGTTGTGGTCCTGTATAATGTTGTGGTCCTGTATAATGTTGTGGTCCTGTATAATGTTGTGGTCCTGTATAATGTTGTGGTATTGTATAATGTGATGGTCCCGTATAATGTTGTGGTCCTGTATAATGTTGTGGGCCTGTATAATGTTGTAGCCCTGTATAATGTTGTGGTCTTGTATAATGTTGTGGTCCTGTATAATGTTGTGGTCCAGTATAATGTTGTAGTCTTGTATAATGTTGTGGTCCTGTATAATGTTGTGGTCCTGTATAATGTGGTCCTGGGGGATTAATATACTCTACTCCTATATAATTATATAGTAGTATTATCCAGTGTGTGAAGGTCACCCACAGTGCTCTTACCCAACACAGTACACACAAGTCACAATACATAACTTATGTAAAAATGCAAAACATGAGTTTGAATACAAAAGTTGAGTAGGAATACAAAAGTTGACACTGTGACATATGATATATACTCGAGGGGGTGACTGGTGGTCACACTTGAGGGTGAGTGGTGGACACACTTGAGATCCCTGTGTGTTTGAGTGGTACTCGAGGTCTGAGTGTTGACACCTCAGGCAGAATTAGTGTCATGTGTGCCCTCAAGTGCTAGTTCTTCTCTTCCGCTTGAGTTAGAGATGAAGCTGTAGACGAAACATTCAATATGGAACAGGAAAAGCAATGTTCCTGAAAGAGATTCAGTGCACAGGGAATAGGTCAAAGTTGAGAACTGGAGGAAGACCCAGCAACTGTTCCTGGCTGTTCCTGACTGTTCCTAGCTATTCCTGACTGTTCCTAGCTATTCCTAACTGCTCCTGGCTGTTCCTGACTGTTCCTGACTGTTCCTGGCTGTTCCTGGCTGTTCCTGACTGTTCCTGGGTGTTCCTGACTGTTCCTGACTGTTCCTGGCCTTTCCTGGCTATTCCTGGCTGTCCCTGACTGTTCCTGGCTGTTCCTGGCTGTTCCTGGCTGTTCCTGACTGTTCCTGGGTGTTCCTGACTGTTCCTGGCTGTTCCTGGCTGTTCCTAGCTGTTCGTGACTGTTCCTGACTGTTCTTGACTGTTCCCGACTGTTCCCGACTATTCCTGACTGTTGCTGGCTGTTCCAGACTGTTCCCGACTGTTCCCTACAGTTCCCGACTGTTCCCGATTGTTCCTAGCTGTTCCCGGCTGTTCGAGACCGTTCCTAACTGTTCCTGACTGTTCCTGACTGAGGGATGTCAGCTGCTGTTGGCGCCAACAGTGTGTGGAGGGACGCAAGGCTAATGTCATTGTTTTATCTTGCTTCTTACCGTTGCTTCCTGTGTTCACCTTGCGTCTTGCTTCTTACCGTTGCTTCCTGTGTTCACCTTGCGTCTTGCTTCTTACCGTTGCTTCCTGTGTTCACCTTGCGTCTTGCTTCTTACCGTTGCTTCCTGTGTTCACCTTGCGTCTTGCTTCTTACCGTTGCTTCCTGTGTTCACCTTGCGTCTTGCTTCTTACCGTTGCTTCCTGTGTTCACCTTGCGTCTTGCTCCTTAACGTTGCTTCCTGTGTTCACCTTGCGTCTTGCTTCTTAACGTTGCTTCCTGTGTTCACCTTGCGTCTTGCTTCTTAACGTTGCTTCCTGTGTTCATCTTGCGTCTTGCTTCTTACTGTTGCTTCTTGTGTTCACCTTGCGTCTTGCTTTTTACCGTTGCTTCCTGTGCTCACCTTGCGTCTTGCTTCTTACCGTTGTTCCTGTGTTCACCTTGCGTCTTGCTTCTCACCGTTGCTTCCTGTGTTCACCTTGCGTCTTGCTTCTTACTGTTGCTTCCTGTGTTCACCTTGCGTCTTGCTTCTGGACCGTTGCTTCCTGTGTTCACCTTGCGTCTTGCTTCTGGACCGTTGCTTCCTGTGTTCACCTTGCGTCTTGCTTCTGGACCGTTGCTTCCTGTGTTCATCTTGCGTCTTGCTTCTGGACCGTTGCTTCCTGTGTTCACCTTGCGTCTTGCTTCTGGACCGTTGCTTCCTGTGTTCACCTTGCGTCTTGCTTCTGGACCGTTGCTTCCTGTGTTCACCTTGCGTCTTTGCTTCTGGACCGTTGCTTCCTGTGTTCACCTTGCGTCTTGCTTCTGGACTGTTCCAACCTTCTGTTTCCTGGCTTCTCTCTGAACTAACTTTGCTGACCAGTCCAGCTGAAAATCTAAGCTAGCACTGAAAATTTTCCTTTCCCAAACACTTGACAATTAACCACTTGATGTCTATTAACCAATAGATATCTTTCATCCTCTTTCAGCTTCAGTCGTCATGATATTCCCCCAAAAATTACCAGCATGATAACATAACAGTTATCAGCATGATAACATGTTGATGCTGCTTCTCCAGGTCCTGCTGTCGAGGCACAGGAAATATTTTGTAAACATTTCACTTTAAAAAAACATTTTGATCGCTAAATTATTTTCGAGTAGCCGGTTAAAAATGGCTGATGTCCACGGTCAACATAACTGATGGGGACTCCTGCTCGGCCAACACTGATGAACCTATAATCAGATGATTGCATTTCTCTTCTGAGTGGCTCCGGATAGTTCAGGCCTCATCATGGTCCTAAACATTCTGGTTATCAATGTGTGTAGTGAATATAATATTGACCTTATAGCCTGGCGAGGTTACTACTTCGTGTCGTCAAGAAAAGATCATTAATGAGGTTGAGATCTGGTTATTTGCACCAGTATGAGGCTAGAGTTTGGTAGCCGCCAGCGAGGGCATGACCAGGACGGTGACGGAATGTTCAGACAGTACCAAGATGATCTTCCTTCTGTCAGACGGGACAGAAGGAAGATGATGCGCCCAGTCAATCCTCCCAGGCCAAAGCGTTCGTGAAGGTCCCGGGCAAGTGCTCTACCACTGCGCCACGGGAACTGTGGCGCGTACGACATTATTCACTGATCTTGGAAAAATTAACATAAATTTTCTGCTATTCATATTTAGGCCATAGTACTATAAAACACGATCCTACCACAATTACTTTGTGCAGGACTCAAAAGCTTTGCCTGCACCAAAGTGCTTGGGAGTCATATATTTGGACTGGCGTCAGGAGAGGCCTCCTTATATCTCTCGTGATTTCAGTAGAAATCCGGTTGTATAACTTTTACCAAGTCAGTGATGGTACAGTAGTAGAGTATACAGCTGACAATGCCTTGGTCGCAGGTTCGCATCACCTCAGTGAATTTTCTCACTTTATCAAGTCCCCTCTCACCCCCCCCCTTTTCTCATAGCAAACAGGTAACTGTGACTTATTTTTAATATTTTCACACTATTAGGCTCCTCCCACTGGCAGACCCCCCACATGTCAAGGGTATATGATTATATTATTTTTAATATGAGAAAGAGAGAGACAAAGACATATAGAGACAGATATAGGTAGATTGAGAAGAACAGAGGCAAGTAAAGATAACCATTCGACTAGGGGTAAAAAGAGAGGGGAAGACATGAAGATAAACAGGAAAACAGAGACAGACAACTGACAAAGATGTCTTCTCTGAGAGGAGAGAAGGAGGTGATATATTCGGAGAGGGAAGAGAGAGAGAGAGAGAGGGAGAGAGAAGAGAGGGAGAGTGAGTGGAGAGGGGGGGGGATGGGAAGAGAAGTGGGACAGTGAAGGATAGATGAGAGAAGGGAAGGAGAGAGAGGAGTATAAACAAGAGAGGAGAGAGACCCGGACACAGCCGGCCACCCACCTGACACAGGAGTATAAACAAGAGAGGAGAGAGACCCGGACACAGCCGGCCACCCACCTGACACAGGAGTATAAACAAGAGAGGAGAGAGACCCGGACACAGCCGGCCACCCACCTGACACAGGAGTATCAACAAGAGAGGAGAGAGACCCGGACACAGCCGGCCACCCACCTGACACACAACACATCACGCGGGTCATCAACACACAGCCTCAGCAACACTGACCAACACAGACCGGGCCAGCCACAGGGGTTCAGGGGGACCCCCGTGGGAACACCCCACCACAACACCACAGTTGAGTCCACCTGGTCATGTGCAGGTCCCAGCTGCAGGTCCCAGCTGCAGGGTGCAGGTCCCAGCTGCAGGGTGCAGGTCCCAGCTGCAGGTCCCAGCTGCAGGGTGCAGGTCCCAGCTGCAGGGTGCAGGTCCCAGCTGCAGGGTGCAGGTCCCAGCTGCAGGGTGCAGGTCCCAGCTGCAGGGTGCAGGTCCCAGCTGCAGGGTGCAGGTCCCAGCTGCAGGGTGCAGGTCCCAGCTGCAGGGTGCAGGTCCCAGCTGCAGGGTGCAGGTCCCAGCTGCAGGGTGCAGGTCCCAGCTGCAGGGTGCAGGTCCCAGCTGCAGGGTGCAGGTCCCAGCTGCAGGGTGCAGGTCCCAGGTCTGCCAGGGTGCAGGTCCCAGCTGCAGGGTGCAGGTCCCAGCTGCAGGGTGCAGGTCCCAGCTGCAGGGTGCAGGTCCCAGCTGCAGGGTGCAGGTCAACACTGCCAGGGTGCAGGTCAACACTGCCAGGGTGCAGGTGCAGGTCCCAGCTGCAGGGTGCAGGTCCCAGCTGCAGGGTGCAGGTCCCAGCTGCAGGGTGCAGGTCAACACTGCCAGGGTGCAGGTCAACACTGCCAGGGTGCAGGTCCCAGCTGCAGGGTGCAGGTCAACACTGCCAGGGTGCAGGTCAACACTGCCAGGGTGCAGGTCAACACTGCCAGGGTGCAGGTCACAGCTGCAGGGTGCAGGTCCCAGCTGCAGGGTGCAGGTCAACACTGCCAGGGTGCAGGTCAACACTGCCAGGGTGAAGGTCAACACTGCCAGGGTGCAGGTCCCAGCTGCCAGGGTGCAGGTCAACACTGCCAGGGTGCAGGTCAACACTGCCAGGGTGCAGGTCAGCAGGGTGCAGGTCCCAGCTGCAGGGTGCAGGTCCCAGCTGCAGGGTGCAGGTCCCAGCTGCAGGGTGCAGGTCCCAGCTGCAGGGTGCAGGTCCCAGCTGCAGGGTGCAGGTCCCAGCTGCCAGGGTGCAGGTCAACACTGCCAGGGTGCAGGTCCCAGCTGCAGGGTGCAGGTCAACACTGCCAGGGTGCAGGTCCCAGCTGCAGGGTGCAGGTCCCAGCTGCAGGGTGCAGGTCCCAGCTGCAGGGTGCAGGTCCCAGCTGCAGGGTGCAGGTCCCAGCTGCA
Organism: Procambarus clarkii; assembly: GCF_020424385.1. Classification (NCBI taxonomy): domain Eukaryota; kingdom Metazoa; phylum Arthropoda; class Malacostraca; order Decapoda; family Cambaridae; genus Procambarus; species Procambarus clarkii. The sequence continues at coordinate 2,478 of NW_025554305.1, read as the reverse complement.
GGGTGCAGGTCCCAGCTGCAGGGTGCAGGTCCCAGCTGCAGGGTGCAGGTCCCAGCTGCAGGGTGCAGGTCCCAGCTGCAGGGTGCAGGTCCCAGCTGCAGGGTGCAGGTCCCAGCTGCAGGGTGCAGGTCCCAGCTGCCAGGGTGCAGGTCAACAGCTGCCAGGGTGCAGGTCCCAGCACTGCCAGGGTGCAGGTCCCAGCTGCAGGGTGCAGGTCCCAGCTGCAGGGTGCAGGTCCACAGCTGCAGGGTGCAGGTCAACACTGCCAGGGTGCAGGTCAACACTGCCAGGGTGCAGGTCAACACTGCCAGGGTGCAGGTCAACACTGCCAGGGTGCAGGTCAACACTGCCAGGGTGCAGGTCAACACTGCCAGGGTGCAGGTCAACACTGCCAGGGTGCAGGTCCCAGCTGCAGGGTGCAGGTCAACACTGCCAGGGTGCAGGTCAACACTGCCAGGGTGCAGGTCAACACTGCCAGGGTGCAGGTCAACACTGCCAGGGTGCAGGTCAACACTGCCAGGGTGCAGGTCAACACTGCCAGGGTGCAGGTCAACAGGGTGAAGGTGCCAGGGTGCAGGTCAACACTGCCAGGGTGCAGGTCAACACTGCCAGGGTGAAGGTCAACACTGCCAGGGTGCAGGTCAACACTGCCAGGGTGCAGGTCCCAGCTGCAGGGTGCAGGTCCCAGCTGCAGGGTGCAGGTCAACACTGCCAGGGTGCAGGTCCCAGCTGCAGGGTGCAGGTCAACACTGCCAGGGTGCAGGTCCCAGCTGCAGGGTGCAGGTCAACACTGCCAGGGTGCAGGTCCCAGCTGCAGGGTGCAGGTCAACACTGCCAGGGTGCAGGTCAACACTGCCAGGGTGCAGGTCAACACTGCCAGGGTGCAGGTCAACACTGCCAGGGTGCAGGTCAACACTGCCAGGGTGCAGGTCAACACTGCCAGGGTGCAGGTCAACACTGCCAGGGTGCAGGTCAACACTGCCAGGGTGAAGGTCAACACTGCCAGGGTGCAGGTCAACACTGCCAGGGTGCAGGTCAACACTGCCAGGGTGCAGGTCAACACTGCCAGGGTGCAGGTCAACACTGCCAGGGTGCAGGTCAACACTGCCAGGGTGCAGGTCAACACTGCCAGGGTGCAGGTCAACACTGCCAGGGTGCAGGTCAACACTGCCAGGGTGCAGGTCAACACTGCCAGGGTGCAGGTCCCAGCTGCAGGGTGCAGGTCCCAGCTGCAGGGTGCAGGTCCCAGCTGCAGGGTGCAGGTCCCAGCTGCAGGGTGCAGGTCCCAGCTGCAGGGTGCAGGTCCCAGCTGCAGGGTGCAGGTCCCAGCTGCAGGGTGCAGGTCCCAGCTGCAGGGTGCAGGTCAACACTGCCAGGGTGCAGGTCAACACTGCCAGGGTGCAGGTCCCAGCTGCAGGGTGAAGGTCCCAGCTGCAGGGTGCAGGTCAACACTGCCAGGGTGCAGGTCAACACTGCCAGGGTGCAGGTCAACACTGCCAGGGTGCAGGTCAACACTGCCAGGGTGCAGGTCAACACTGCCAGGGTGCAGGTCCCAGCTGCAGGGTGCAGGTCAACACTGCCAGGGTGCAGGTCAACACTGCCAGGGTGAAGGTCAACACTGCCAGGGTGCAGGTCCCAGCTGCAGGGTGCAGGTCAACACTGCCAGGGTGCAGGTCAACACTGCCAGGGTGAAGGTCAACACTGCCAGGGTGAAGGTCAACACTGCCAGGGTGCAGGTCCCAGCTGCAGGGTGCAGGTCAACACTGCCAGGGTGCAGGTCAACACTGCCAGGGTGCAGGTCAACACTGCCAGGGTGAAGGTCAACACTGCCAGGGTGCAGGTCAGGTCAACACTGCCAGGGTGCAGGTCAACACTGCCAGGGTGCAGGTCAACACTGCCAGGGTGCAGGTCAACACTGCCAGGGTGCAGGTCAGGTCAACACTGCAGGTCCCAGCTGCAGGTGCAGGTCCCAGCTGCAGGGTGAAGGTCAACACTGCCAGGGTGCAGGTCAACACTGCCAGGGTGCAGGTCAACACTGCCAGGGTGCAGGTCAACACTGCCAGGGTGCAGGTCAACACTGCCAGGGTGCAGGTCCCAGCTGCAGGGTGCAGGTCAACACTGCCAGGGTGCAGGTCCCAGCTGCAGGGTGCAGGTCAACACTGCCAGGGTGCAGGTCAACACTGCCAGGGTGCAGGTCAACACTGCCAGGGTGCAGGTCCCAGCTGCAGGGTGCAGGTCAACACTGCCAGGGTGCAGGTCAACACTGCCAGGGTGCAGGTCAACACTGCCAGGGTGCAGGTCAACACTGCCAGGGTGCAGGTCAACACTGCCAGGGTGCAGGTCCCAGCTGCAGGGTGCAGGTCAACACTGCCAGGGTGCAGGTCCCAGCTGCAGGGTGCAGGTCCCAGCTGCAGGGTGAAGGTCAACACTGCCAGGGTGAAGGTCAACACTGCCAGGGTGCAGGTCAACACTGCCAGG